>JAIUCV010000065.1:0-165000 GCA_026724425.1 Erythrophleum ivorense
TATGGTTGTCATTTTTGGTGCCTTTCTCCACCATTTCGCCCCACTTGAGAAAAACCTAGGAGGAGATGAATTTTAGGCAGAACCAAGCATGAATCTAAGGGAAAAGGGTGTGAAGATTAAGAATATGCAAAAAGAATTATCAAAAAATCATTAGATTTCAAGATGCAAATTCTAGGGTTTTGTGTGCACCTTCCAAAATCTGATTTCATATGATAATTCCTAGGCCTAAGTAAGAGTTTAAATGAGCTCCCAAGATCCTTAAGAGGCTCCCCATATGCTTCTTTCTTTGAGAAAACAAAGAAAGCTCCATGGAACCCAATATGCTTCATAGCCTCGGCCTAAATGGGTTCTCCTAGCTAGGGAGAGTTTTAAATTTTTCTAAGGCCATTCTTGAGTCATATTTGATGAATGAATATGAGGGGAGGCCTTGGAAAAAATTTAGAACTCATAGAAAGTGATTTGGTGCCTTAGGTTCCATATTATGACCTAAAAAAGCAACATGATGTTAGGCTCTTTGTTTTAATTGTGTGATGACTCCAAGAGGCTTAAAAGGAGTCAAGAATCATATTTGAAAGGAAAGAATGAAGCCTAGAAATTGTTTGAGGGGTGTTGCTTCATTAAGTGCATTTATGGACCATAATGGAGCCTATAGAGCAATCTAGTATCTAAGCAAGTTGTATGACCTTAGAGTTTGTTTCATGAATCTAATTGGCTCCCATAAATTGTATCTAGGCCAAGAGAAACCATCTCCACCAATTTGTGGGTGTGTGGCCGAAAGAGGAGGCTTGAATCCAAAAGGAAAAGTGTGTGATTGTGTGCAAGGTAGCTCTCTCCACCTTCTCTCATGCATGGATGTGTGTTTAGCTTGTTTTAAAATATGTGTATGTGTATTTTCAAGCTATGAAAAGTATGCTAGCATGCCTTTATATACTATGATTCATGATGCCATGTTATGCTTTCAAGTGAATATATGATGCTTGTTTGAGTTTGCTTGAGGGTGGAGAGGCCAAGAATTCTTTACCATGGTGAGGATGAGCCAAGAACCCTTGAGCTTGGTTGAGACAAAGTAAAGAGTCTCCCAAAAGTAAAATGAGCTCCCAAGTGTATGGTTGAGTCCAAAGTGCTTAAAGAATGGATGAGTCAAGTCCAAAATCTATGAGGAGAAGTGTGAGGCCAATCCAAGCACTTGGTGAACTCTTGAATGTCTTATATGATCTATTCATATGCCAAGTTTGCTTTTTAAATGTCCATGACTTCCATTTTCTCCATGCATGCATTTGTAAAGCTTGCTTTGCACATATTATGTATAATTGAATGGGAGATGAGCTATTGGGATTCTTTGAATCTCATCCCCTCCTCTCCAATGATCTCACATGCTACGTGGACCAAGTGGATGTGCTAATGGGAGCCAACAACACTAAAAGAAGAAGATTGACATCCATGTGTTTAGCATTTCTTTTGAAAGTCATAATGAACCATAATGATGTATATTATTGTTGTAGATGGCTTGTAACCCTTGAGACATATGCAATTATGTTATATTATGATGTAGGAATGAAAGCATGTATTATGGGAATGATAGAACATGAATTGAGTATGTATGGCAAAGGTAGCTTCATGAATGGCTTGATAGAAATGTGCATAAGTGTGGGTTAAATGGCCAAAATGAGATGTATGAGGTTTGGGACCATTTGGGCAACTCACACATGTCTCAAATATACTTTTAGACTTGCCCAAAAGGTGCCACAACAAAGGGAAAGCCATTTGGCAATTTTGGTACGTCAGATGGAGCCAAAATTGACCATTATAGAATCTATATCACTTTTTAGCCAAATGAGTTAGTATTAATCTGAGATTTGGCAACAATTAGGTCTCATTGAGAGATTTTTGGAAAGCTAAAGATCATAATTTTTGGAGGTCTACAGAATATTTGATGATTTTTCAAAATTGGCAATTTTTAGGTTTTGGTCTGCTACACAATTCATTTGGTCCGAAATGGAATTCTATCCCACGAGACTCAAATGATATCCAATTGCCACAAAATTTTATACAAAGAAACTATATGATCATAGTGACTTGTGCCAACTAGAAGCACCTCATTTGGAGTCTAGAGAGGGAGATATAAATTTTTGAAGTTTCTATCTAGTATTAGTAATTTTGCCCGACCAAAAGTATTGTTCCATTGAATTCCAAAATCTAGGCTTAATGAACTGATTTGGAGATATTTTTTCTCTCTAGTTAACATCCACAGCTTTCCAGATTGGTATCATTTGCATGGATTGAATTTTTTGAAATTAATTGGACATTTTCAAAGTTTTCTGCGAAATTCCGTGACAGTTCCAGAATTCAGTCGGACCTTTGGACAATTTTGGATGTCAAACGTCCTCTGTGATGCAGATTATGGTCTGGGCATATTTGTAGTGTGAAGTAGACATCCTAAGATTTCCATAATGACCAAGGTTTCATGATTTCAATTTTTCTAGATTTAGTTATGATTTTTCAAAGTTTGGTCAGAAAGTAGAGCAATTCTGGCTGAGAATGAAATTCCATGTTCTATGCTCCATTTCAATTTCCATGAATTGTGGGCATGATTTTGTGATGGAAAGGAGTTGTATTGATGTAATTAAATATGGGAAAGTATAGTATGTGCCCATATGGCCATGGAACTCTAAAAGAAAAATTTATACATGGCGTAATGCAAGGAAATGCCTTATTTTAATGCCATCCTCTCTTATTCTTGTGTACTTTATGGCATGAGATTTAGAAGTAGTATGAGACAAAGCTAGAAATTTATGGTGTTACAGCTAAGCCTATATGGGCCATAGGACACGAAGTGAAAATTTTATGCATGATGTAACGCAAATTAATGGATTATTTCAATGGCCTTTCTTTGAGAAAATTATGTAATTCATGAGAATGAGCCTACAAATGATATGAGATGAGCTTAGTAAATATGGTGTTACAGTGCTAGGCTCCTTGATTTGAATTTTTGATAGCTCTAATGAATTTAAATGGAGTCATATGACTTATATTGTGTGAGAAATTGGAGCCAAGATAATGAATTGTATGAGTTGTCTCATTATGCCACTAAATGGATCCATATGAAAGCCTAAAGCTAAAATTGACTTATGTAAGACTTATGTGAGGCTAAAGATGGTTTCATTGATGCATATATGTCTTGTTTGATGTGTCTAGGCCAAGTAAGTCAAGTCTCTCCCACATGAGTGTGTGAGGCCAAAAAAGGAAAGTGAGAAACCAAAATTGTGCTTCTTGAGTAAAGGTAGCTCCTCATCCATTCTTGAATGCTTATATTGGTTGTTTGATTGTCATTTATTACTTGTATGTGTGTTTAGATTGTGAATTATGTATATTTCTATTCATTTGATAATTTGATGCAAATATATGACTTGAAATGCATTTGAAATGTGAAGTGGCTCTTGTTGGGTGAGGTTGTGCCAAAAGTCCTTAAGTATGGGTGAGACAAAGCCAAAAGTCTCAAGAATGAGTGAGGCTAAGTCAAAAGTTATTAAAAGTAGGTGAGGCTAATCCAAAAGTCCCTAGAGCTTGCCTTTACTTTGATGGATCCATATGATTTCAAATATTAGATTATGTTTGATAGTTGAATACTTATTATGTATGTTTGCTTTCTTTAAACATGATAACATGCCTTACAAGTGTGCTTGAAGGGTCAATGAGCTATTGGAATTCATAGAATCTCACTCTCACCAATATTATTTTTAATCATGTCAAGGGAATTCCCAAAGAGCCAAGAACGGAGACTAACAAGCTTGAATAGTCTTACTTTAACAATAGTCTAGTAATTTATGTTTTTAAATGCACAAGAAAGGTTGTAAGTGATATTTTGTGATGTAAAATGCTCATATATGTAAAAGTATGAGATTATGATGTAAATATCATATTTGAATGTAAACGTAAGAATGTACAATTTGGGTATGTGTGGGCCTTGGAAAGTGCATGCATATTGATAAGTGGAAGAGTCATTTTGAGTTGCATGATGTTTGGGACCTGATAAAATGGTCATATATGTTGTATTTCATGTTTAGGACGTGCTCAAATGGTCACATGCCATGAAGAAGCCCATTTTGAACCATTTGGACCCATAGGTGCATCATTTTGAGCCACTTATTGCTCCTAAACCAAAATCTCACCAAATGAATGAATTTTTGAAAGAAATTTAACAAACATTTAGATCTCATTTAGATATTTTTATAAAGCTAAAAAACATAATTTTTGAAACTCTTTAAAATTTATTATAATTTTTTAAAGTTGGCTAAAATTTGTAAAATTGCCTAGGGGCTGTTCATATGGTCAGATCTGGTTTTTCATGTATTTTAGGGATCAAATGGACTTTAATGCTCATGAAATTTCAACATGTAGTTGGCATTATAAGCTTTTTATAACCACTAAGTTTACATGAAACAAAGCTGTGTAGCCAAAGATATGCATGCTCAAAATTTAGGTTCTGTCATAGATCTAAAAACTAATATGGTTACTGTTCCATTATTTTTCATAGCCTAAATGAATTTATTTTGATCTAGAATTTGTATATGTAGTTCATGTCCTAAGCTTTCCATAGCGTCCTAATTTGTGCCAATCAAAGTTTTCTAGCTTAAGATATGAGTTTTTGAAGTAAGTGACTGAAATGAGAAACTATGTGAAATTGTGTAATTGTGCAAGTTTGAAGCATCTAGCTTGGGATCTAGAAATTATGATTCTTTCGATGGTGTTTCATGTTGAACAAACTTATTTAGCATGGATCTCGAGATTGGTAAGGTGAAATTATGTATTTATGCGAAATTAAAGAATTTGGGCCTTTAATATCAATTTATTCTGTAGCCAAAAATGAAAAGGATAAGAAATTGATGTTGTAAGTATGTTATAATGTAACTTATGTGCAATTCCTTTATGGTATGACAATTAACAGTACACTAGTACACATAAATACAATACTAAGGAAGTAAGGCTATATATGTATGCATCCACAGTAATATTACAACAAAATCTAATACAAAACATTCATATAATTTTGCTAGTTCCACATGTTATTCTTTCTCTTTTCCTTTGTTGGCACTAGAGCTTCCACCTGGCACTGGTTAGTGGGAAAATCGAGATGGGGGTGAGATTCGGGAGAATCTCAATAGCTACACTCAAATCACCCCAAAATAAGTATGAGACAATTAAGCAAGAATAATGCAAGTATGCATGGTCATGGAAAACTAACCTAAATGCTTTACATGTTTACTACATACTCTATCATGGCCATTAATCTCAACTTACCTCAAGCTTTTCTCTTAGAATTGGGAGAACTACTGCATTTTTTGTGTAACACCATAAATTCTAGCTTATCTCTATCACATTTGCATGCTCATATGGTGCATTACATGAGGGGAAGTACCAAAAGTCCATTAAATTAAGGCATTTAATTGCGCTACATTGTTTATAAAAATTCCATCTGGTGCCACGTTGATCGTGTGAGCTCATATAACACATTCTTATATTTAATTACATGATTACAACTCATTTGCATCATAAAATGTGGCCTACAACTCATGAATCATGAAGGGGAGAATAAAATATGGACATTCATTTTTTGCTAGCTTTTGCCTCTTTTCTATCCAAACTTTGGAAAATCATAACTAATTCTAGAAAAATCAAACTCATGCATTCTTGGTGATTTTGGAAAGATATAGATGTCTACTTAATATTAAAAATATGTTTAGGCCATGATATCTATCACAAAGGACGTTTGACATTTGAAAATGTCTAGTGGTCAAACTATCTTCTGGTGTTGTCATAGATTTTTGCGGCAAATTTTGAAAATGTTCAATTAATTTCAAAAAAATCCAATCCATGCAAATGATACCAATATGGAAATATGTGGATGTTAGCTAGAGGGAAAAAATAGCTCCAGACCAGTTCAGCCAGCGCAGACCTCAAAATTCAATGGAACAGTAACAGAGGTCGGCTAGAATCCCTGATACTGGAAAGAATTTTAAAAACTTCATATCTCCCTCTCTAGACCTCCAAATGTGGTGCTTCTAGTTCAAAAGTCTTGGGAATGTCTAGTTTCTTTGTATAAAATTTTGTGGCAATTGGACACCATTTGAGCCCTGTGTGACAGATTTCATTTTCGAACTAAATGAATAGTGCAGCAGACCAAAATTAGAAAATTTTTTTAATTTTAGAAATTCATCAAATATTTTGTAGACCTCCGAGAATTGTGTTCTTCATCTTCCCAAAAAGCTCTCAACAAGTTCTAATTGCATGCTAAATCTCAAATCAAGAAGAGTTCATTTGGCCAAAAAGTGACATAGGGTTCCATTATGGCCAATTTTAGCTCCATATGGGGTACCAAAGTGACCAAATGGCTTTCCTTAGGATTTGGCACCTTTTGGGCAAGTCTAAAAGCATAATTAAGACTTGTGTAAGCTACCCAAATGGTCCCAAATTCTATGCATCTTATTTTGGCCATTTCATCCACACATATACACACTTACAACAACTTTCAAGAAGCATATCTTGGCATTACATACCCAAATTACATTCTAGGGTTCACATACCATATCCATTCATTTATATATCACATATTATCATAATTATACATGTACAAGGGGTCATAGACCATATACATCATTAGATTACATCATTTGACACATCTATGGTCTTAAAGAATAAAAAACTTTGCATTTTGTTATCATACTCTTTCCCTCAAGGAGGTTGGCTTCCATTACCTTGTCCACTTGGTCCACCTAGCATATGAGATCATTGGAGAGGAGGGAATGAGATTCAATGAATCCCAATAGCTCATCTCCCATTCAATTATACATAATATATGCAAAGCTACTCTTGAAAATGCATGCATGGATATAATGGAAGTCATGAACATTCAAAAAGCAAGCTTGGCATGTGAATAAGTCATACAAGACATTCAAGAGCTTACCAAGTGGATGGATTGTCCTCACGCTTTTTCTCATGGGTTTTGGACTTGCCTCACCCATTCTTTAAGAGATTCTTGGACTCAACCATACTCTTGGAAGCCCACTTTGCTCTTAGGAGACTCTTTGCTTTGTCTCAATCAATCTCAAGGGTTTTTGGCTCATCCTCACCATAATTAAGAGTTTTTGGCCTCTCCACACTCAAGCAAACTCAAATAAACATCATAGCATCATTTATAAAATCATGCTAGTATACTTTTCATGGCTTGGAAATACATATACACACATTCTAAGACAAGCTAGACACACATCCATGCATGAGAGAACGTGGAGAGAGCTACCTTTCACACAATCACACACTTTTTCTTTTGAAATTCCCTCCCTTGCTTCGGCCACACACACACAAACTTGTGGAGATGCTTTCTCTTGGCCTAAACACACTTTATGGAAGCCAATTAGGTTCATGAAACAATTTCTAAAGTCACATAACTTGCTTAGACTCTAGGTTGTTTTATAAATCCCATTATAGTCCATAAATGCACCTGATGAAGCAACACTCCTCAAATGAATTCTAGGCTCCATTCTTTCCTTTCAAATATGATTCTTGACTCCTTTTAAGCTTCTTGGAGTCATCACACAATTAAAACAAAGAGCCTAACAACATGTTGGTTCTTTAGGTCATAATATAGAACCTAAAGCACCAATTCACTTTCTATGAGTTCTAAATTTTTTCCAAGGCCTCCCCTTATTTTCATTCATCATATATGACTCAAGAATGACCTTAGAAAAATTTAAAACTCTCCCTAGCTATCCCATCCATGCTTAGCCGAGACTATGAAGCTTATTGGCCTTCATGGATTTTGCTTAGTTTTCTTGAAGGAGGAAGCATGTGGGGAGCATCTTAGGAATCTTAGGAGCTCATTTAAACTCTTAATTAAACCTAAGAATCATCATATAGAATCAGATTTTACAAGGTGCACACAAAACCTTAGAATTTGTATCTTGAAATCTAATGATTTTTTTGTTAATTCCCTTTGTATATTCTGAATCTCTATACCCTTTTTCCTTAGATTCATCCTTGGTTCTGCCTAAAAATCATCTCCTTGTAGGGTTCCATGGGTGTGTCAAATTGGAGAAGAAGAGGAACCAAGGATAGCAACCATAGGAAGAGAAATTACCTAGTTTCCTTGCCTTTTCTTGCTTGAATCTTGCTTTCTCCAAGCTTCTCTCTTCAAATATGAAAATTCCCTTGAATTTTTCCCTTGAATTAGATTTATAAACTCCATTTTAATCAAAAGAAATAAAGGAGAATGAAGAAAAGGTGGTGTGGATGGAGAAAAGCATGAAAAACTACTATGGAAACATACCTTTAAGCTTGATTTCTTCCTCCTTCTTCTTCCTCTATTGTGCTCCCAAAACCCTAGCTCTCTCCTTTAAAATTAGGCAGAAATTCTGATTCCAAATGAGGGAGAAAGTGGAGTGCCACCTATATATAGGGGTAGGAAAATGACTTTTTCAAAAAATTTCATGTTGCCCTTCGTTCTTTACACTCTCATTTCTCCTTCATTTTAGCTTCTTTTTTAGAATTGTCTTTTCTATTATAAAATTTAGGTTCCCAATTTAGTAAAATGCCTTTAGAATCACTCAAATCAGAGCTAAAACCTTCCCGAACGAATCCGTCAATATTCAGGTGCATCGACATTGGAAAACGTCCACCGAAGGGGATTTAACTGTCCCGGGGCTTCTCATGGTTTTCAGGGCCTCTAAGAACCTCGAAGAACTCAAAATTTCATTTAAAAAGCCCTCCTATGTGAATTCCAAAATTTGCTCAAAATTATGCAAATGTCATTACGTTTTGTAGGTTTTCTGTCAAAATTTATTTTTTCATTCTAGCTCCATTTTTCCTTCCGTCTGAGGCTAGGATTCTCATTTTTATGAGTCTAGAATATTACTCAAAATTTTTAGAACCTTAATTAATTCATTTAAGGGGACTTGCTTTGAAAATACGTCCATTTCTGTTGTTTAACAAAAACTGGACATTACATGTTGTCATTGCCCCTTTTTATTTGATAGCTAAAGTCATTAAATGTAACATGCAAAATATGATATATAATTAATGTGGTGTAACATAACATATACTATTAGAGACAACCATTACAATACAATGCATATTAAGCTCAAATAAGTCCACATGCAACTAAATAGGGAAGAGTAAGCTACCTTGCATGGGTGATAAGAACCTAATAAAACCTCTAACTTTTCTCCTCCATTTCTTCCTTTATTTCCTTCTCTTTCTCAGCTCTAAACCAACAATGGAATGGAGCCTCACTAGCTTGTCCTAAAAATATCACATATACATATCATTAACATCTAGATCTCATAATTACTTCTCTTAGACTTCTTTGACTTTTAACTATACTTTAGGCTACTTACAGTGTACTTAAAATCCTCTTTTACATACTTTCAAGATACATGCTTATTGAATGGCACTTATACCATCTAAAATGCTTAAATTTGACCATATTCAAAGGCTTAAATTTATGAAATTGCTTTTGGAATTTAACTTCCCTTAATTGGTTCTTCACTTAGGCCTTAGGTTAGGAATTTCACTAAGCTTAAATCCTAGGCCAACTTATGCTTCTAGAATTCATAATTCGAGCCACAAATTCCAAATTTACTATTTATTTGGTCATTGGAACTATTCATTTAGTATTTTCACTTTTTCACATAATGGAACTCATTAGGTAATCTTAAGCTTCATGAGGTAACTTCGAAAATTCAACTTTTAGGCTTCAAAATCTCATCATAAATGATTTATATAGCCACATTAGGATTCAATAGAGGCATTACAAACTTGCTCACACAAACTTAATACCAATTGATTTCATATTACCCTTTTTTGAACCTTAAATTTTTAACTTCCAAAATCTAGCTTCTAAATTCAATTTAATACTTCCATAGTTGTTCTTATATCATTTTAAGACTATCCATAACTAAAAAATCCATTGAACAACTCTCTAGCCCCTTGAATTTCTTCTTGGCCAAAATTTCAATCAATTCTAGACTTAGATTCATATTCCTTGCATCATAAAACATCTAAACATACTAATTAGAAGTTGAAAATAACATGGTTACTCATTCATCTAGCCTTGCCCGAACCTATAGCACAATATGGTCTAGGTTGCTTCTTTTCGTGATTCAATGGAAACCAACATTAGATATTAAATCCTTGCAACCTAACACCCTTCGTTCCATTAAAAACTTATGAAGAAAAACTCTCCTCCTCACTTTCTCTCTCTTGGCTGAAACTTACATGGCCTAGGAACACAAAATTTTGTAAGTGTTTCAGGTGGAAACTTGCCTCATTATGAAGTTCTTTCCACTTAGATTAATTTCCATCAATTGGTTTCTTAAAAATAGCTCCTTTTTGCCTTGGGCCAAATCTAAAGCTTTAAGTTTTCATGGAAAGAAAATCGCATTAGAAAGCTCTTAGAGAGAGAAACAACTTTTCTAATTGGCAAGAGGTGAAATGGGATCGTTTACTTACTTAAATGGAAGCTTAAAATCTCTCTCTCTCCTCCCTTAGCAAGACACCATTAATGGCTTCTCCAAGTCTAATTTTAGAAGGTGGTAGAAGATGGTGAGGTATGGCTTACTTAAGAAGACTCATTTATAATTTTTTAAATGACCATTTTTGCCCTTACTCGTATGTACATTTTGTTTGAACTCTTGTTTCAAGCCTTTTAGAATCTCATTGCCCCCTACAAATTTTTGGGTGCTCTTTTAAATAAAAATATTATTTTTGGGGTTTAGATGGCTTAAAATAGTGAAAAATAGCTTTGCATAAAGTATAGACATTGTCTAACTCTTTTAGTATGCTAAATGGGTCTTAACTAATTATGACTATCCTTATGGTTTTCAAGACCTCTTAAAACCCCAGTGAGCTTAATTTTAGGATTAAAAACTATTTTCCTTGAGTTTTTTAAAATTTGCTCAAAATTATAATTTTGCGACTGACACTCCCTTTTTTTCGTTTAGCCATTTTAGCTTTATTTTCTTTCTATATATGATTTCCTAACCCTATTTCTTGATATGTTGATTAATATTTTACCTTTATTTGATCTTAATTCAATTTACTTTAAGGTCCTCTTTTATCAGCATAATTAGTCCCAATTCAGTTAAAAAGTTGGTTGTTACATTTCAACCCCTATAAATAAAAATTTTATCCTCAAAATTTAGAATGTACCTTACTGAAAAAGCTCTAGATATTTGTAACACCATAATTTCTTAGCTCATTCTATGCTATTCCCATGTTTCCAACCATACATCTCATATAAGGAGGAGGAAAAACCAATTAAAATAACAAATATTTTAGCGTTATGTTGCATATGAATTTTTCATTTAGTGTCCCATGGACCACGTGTAACATTCGATTTTTTGAAAACGAGAGAAAACGTGAGAAATGTAACATAAAGTTTCTCCATAAATGAATGAAACTCACCGAATACAAAAGGAAGTCCCCTGAAATGTCTTAGTTAAGGTCCCAAAAAAATTGGAAAGCATTCTAGACTCCAAAAATAAGAATCCCAGGCTCAGACGGAAAGAAAAACAGAGCTAGAATGAAGAAACGAAATTTGATACAAAACTTATGAAACGTAATAGCATTTTTACAATTTTGAGCAAATTTTAGAATTCACAGAGGAGGGAATTTTAAATGAAAGTTTTGAGTTCCCAAAGGTTCTTAGAGGCCTTGAAAATCATGGGAAAGCCCGGGACAGCTAAAACCTCTCTGGTGGATATTTTTCAATGTTAGTGTATCTGAACTTTGACGGATTCATTTAAGAAGGTTTTAGCTCTGATTTGAGTGATTCCAAAGGCATTTTACTAAATTGAAAACCTAAATTTCATAATGGAAGAGACGGTTCTTAAAAAAGAGCTAAAATGAATTAGAAACAAAAATGCCAAGAACGAAGGGCAAAATGAAAATTTTTGAAAAGTTTTTCTTCCTCCCTTATATATATAAGTGACACACCACTCTCACCCTCATGTAGCCTCATATGTTTCTGCCCTAAACTAGAGAAAGAAGCCCTAGGATGAGGCGCACAAGAGGAAGAAGAATAGGAGGAGAAGTTCAAGCAAAAAGGTATGGAATTTTGGTAGTTTTTCATGCTTCCTCCTTCCAAACCTCTTTTCCTCCATTCTCCTTTGTTTCCTATGATTATAATGAAGTTTATAAATCTGTTTTAAGGGAGAAATTGAGGAAAAAATTTGGATTTAAAGAGAAGAGCTGAAAGAACACAAGATTCAAGTGAGAAAAAGCAAGAAAACAAGGTAATTTCTTCTTCTATGGTTGCTACCCCTTGCTCCCCTTCTCCACCATTTCCCCCCACTTGAGAAGACCTACGAGGATTTGATTTTTAGGCAAAACCAAGGGTGATTCTTAGGAAAAAGGGTGTGGAGATTAAGAATATGTAAGGAGAATTAACAAATAACCATGGAAATTCAAGATGCAAAGTCTAGGATTTCATATGTTCCTTACAAAATCTGATTTGATACCTTGATTCCTATGTCTAAGTGAGAGTTTAAATGAGCTCCTAAGATCCCTAGAAGTCTCCCCATGTGCTTCCTCTAACAAGAAAACAAAGCAAAGTTCAAGGAGATCATAAAGCTTCCTAGTCTCGGCCTAAAGGAGTTTTGTGCACCTAGGGATAGTTTTAATTTGTTCCAAGCCCATTTTTGAGTCATATATGATGAGTGAAGATGAGGGGAAGCCTTGGAAAAAATTTAGAAACCATAAAAAGTGAGTTGGTGCTTTATGTTCCATAATATGACCTAAAGAAGTAACATGCAGTTAGGCTCTTTATTTTAATTATGTGATGACTCCATTTGAAAGGAGTCAAGAATCATATTTAAAAGAAAAGAATGGATCCTAGAATTAATTGATAGGTGTTGCTTCATTAGGTTCGTTCTTGGAAACATAAAGGGGTTTATAGATCAAGCTAGAGTCTAAGTAAGTTGTGTGGCCTTAGAATTAATTTCATGAACCTGATTGGCTTCCATAAATTGTGTCTAGGCTAAAAAGGAATGATCTCCACCTTCTTGGGTGTGTGAGTTCAAGGGAGAGGATTCAAGGCTTAAGGAAAAAGTGTACAAATATTAGCAAGGTAGCTTTCTCTACCTTCTCTCATGCATGATTGCTTGCTTTACTTGTCTTTGAATGTGTGTATATGTATTTCAAGCCATAAAAATGTTCTAGCATGAGCTCTTACTCCATGGTACCATGATGATACATTATGTTTTCTAAATGATGTTTATGATATTTGCCTTGGTTTGCTTAAGTGTGGTGAGGCCAAAAACCTTTAGCCATGGTGAGGATGAGCTAAGAACCCTTAAGATTTGTTGAGACAAAATAAAGAGTCTCCTAAAAGTATGGTTGACTACCAAGAGCATGGTTGAATCCAAGAACCTCTTAAAGAATGGGTGAGGCAAATCAAAAATCCATAAGTAAATGGGTGAGGCCAATCCACTTACTTGGCAAGCCTATGTATGCTATGTATGACTTTTTCAAATGCTAAGAATGCTTCTTAAATGATTGCACATGTCCATATTCCATGCATGCATTTGTGAGACTTGTTTTGCATGCTTTATGTATGACTGAATGGGAGATGAGCTATTGGAATTCTTTGAATCTCATCCCCTCCTCTCTAATATTCTAATATACTAGGTGAACCAAGAGAACAAGGTAATGGAAGCCAACGATCTTGAAGATAAGAGCATGACATCAAAGTGTCTTGAAATTGTTACTTTAAGGCTTATGAGCATGTATAATTATGTTAATGTATTGTGTATAAATGAGAACTAGGGTTATATGTATGGAAATACTCATTTTGGTCATGTAATGGCAATTTTGCATTATGGAATTTCATGTATGAATGGAAGTAGAATAATCAAAATGAAATGAATAAGGTTTGAGATCACTTGGGCAGCTCACACAAGTCATAATCATGCTTTTAGACTTTCCCAAGAGGTGCCAAACCCTAAGAAAAGCCATTTGGACATTTTAGTATCCTATATGGAGCCAAAATTGACCAGATGGAACCCTATATTGCCTTTTGTTCAAATGACTCTTCTTGATATGATATTTGGCATAAAATTAGATCTTGTTGAAAGCTTTTTAGGAAGCTAAAGAAAATAGTTTTTGGAGGTCTAGAGAATATTTGATGAATTTTCAAAGTTAAAAATTTTTCTAGTTTTGGTCATGTCATTGTTCATACTAGTCCAAAAATTAAATCCATCACACATGGCTCAAATGATGTCCAATTGTCACGAAATTTCATATCGAGAAACTAGACATTCCCAGTGACTTATGACAACTAGAAGAACCTCATTTGGATGTCTACAGAGAAAGATATGAATTTTCAAAGAATCTATCTAGTATCAGGAACTCCAACCGACCTCAATTACTGTTTCATTGAGTTTTGAGATCTAGGCATGCCTAAACTGGTCTAGAGTTATTTTTTCTCTCTAGATAACATCCGCAACTTTCTAGATTGGTATCATTTACATGGATTGGATTTTTTTTGGAATTAATTGGATATTTTTGAATTTTACTGCAGAATTTTGTGACAGCACCAGTGAACAGCCTGACCTCTAAAACTTTTCGAATGTCAAACACTTTCTGTGATGGATGTTATGGTTTAGAAATACTTTTATCATGAAGACATGTGTAGATTTCTAAAATGGCCAAGAATGGATGATGTTGATTTTTCTAGAATTAGTTATGATTTTCCAAATTTTGTGATAGAAATGTGGAATATTTGGCCAAAAATATATGTATGTATTTCATGGTTCCCTTTGAGTTCTACAAAATGTAAGCCACTTTTAATCATGTAAATGAGTTGTATTCATGTAATTAAATATGAAAATGTGATGTATGAGCTCACATGGTTCACGTGGCACCGAATGAAATTTTTATACGTGACGTAATATTAAGAAATATATATTATTTAATACTATTTTTCCTTGCCTCTTTGTGAGTTGTTTGATATGAGGCATAGAGATAGTATGAAATGAGCTAGAAATATATGGTATTACATTTATTGGTATCAGAGTAAAGTTCTAAGCACTTTTAGAGTGGATTTGGCTTGAGGATGTAGCATTAGAGTTATGTAAAGGCTCGAATGAGAATAGGTAGAACCTTCTGTGGGACATTGTGGGTGTGTGAAAGTAGTTTGTGACTTTATTCATGATAAGTAAGTTGTAGAATTGTCTTGGAGTAGTTAGTGGATATCGGGAAAGAGTGGCCTTTATAGTAGTTTAAGCAGAGCTAAGCATAAGCAAAGTTAAGGGATTCGACGACTAGAGCTTGATAAGATGTGATAGCTCACCGGGATCAGTGGCAAGTGCTAGATATAAATGTTGAGAAATGATCTCATTGATATGATGAGACTTGCTAGAGAGAGTATGTGAGGCCTAATTCCCCTGGTAGCCATACTCAGGCCATTCCCAGCTGTCTCGCGTAATGTAGAGACAAGTAGTGATGTAGCGTAGTATGAGATGAGACTACGACTGCGCAGGACTAGTTTAGAGGGGAATAAGAAAGAGAGTTATCCCTTAGCCACAACACCCAAATGTCTAGATAAGTATTAGAGCCCAAAAAGCTAATTCTTTCAGGCCAAACATTGAGTTACAAGCTACACCCTAGAGCCCGACGGCCCTAAGATGATAAGTAGTTATACATGAGTGAAGCAAGAGGTAGAACCCTTTAGTTTGATGATTGGCTAGATATAGAAGCAACGAGGCTCAAATAGGTAGCTAAAGATGAAAATCCCAATCCTTGAAAAAGCAAGCGAACTAGAGGCCGTTAGCTGCGGCCAATTATTCCATGGAAGCAGCGAGGCAATCCAGAGATTTTTGCACTGCGGCCAATTAAGAAATTAGCCATGGCCAATACTCAAATAGGAAAACTAGGGTGAACCCGAGGCTGATTAGCCGCAACAAATGATATGTTAGCCATGGCGAATGCCAGCGCATGAATGCCTTGTTGGTCATATTCGGGCCAACTTGAGAAATGAATTGATAAGGGATTAGACAACCCACAGAGAGCGAGAACCTCAAGTATAAGTAGAGAAAAAGGTAGTGAATAGTTATGGAAGATCAGTAAGAAATCTGTGGGTCTAGTAAGTGAAACTGAGTAAAGAGCTCAACATAGAGGAAGTTAGACACAAGGATAATGAGGTTGTTGAGACCCACCTATGAGGCATTGACTCCAACCTAGAGTGCTACCTTGTAAGACACTGAATGATAGAATGTTAGTGTAGTCTCAAAATAACGTAAGATAAGACTACCAATAGTGAGACACATAGTGAGTGGCCTAGAAAGGTATACCTCATAGGTAATACTTAGAGGTAAGTATGAGTAGCCCAGTAATAGAGGCTTAGAAAAGAATGAGGATAGTTAGTAAACTACAGGTCTAATGAGATGATTAGCCTAGGCTGAGCATAAGCTAAAGTCTAGGGAAGATGACCAGTAACATTGTTCCAGATGAGATATGTGAATGAAAGACTCAGTAAAAGTTCTCCCTGGATCAAGAAAGGAAAGATGAGACATCCTAAATCGGGGAAACCACCCAGTAATGGTTAGCAAATTCTCCTAGATAGACCCCTCAAATTGTAAAAGTACAGTGATAAGGGAAACAAGGAAAAGTTGAGAAACTAGGTACAGAAAAGATGCCCTCGCTTTAGTAATGATTAGATAGGGGTCCGATAATTAGTTAGATGAGCTCCCTAATATGAGAATGTAGGGGTTAAGGCACGTGCGTGATTAGAGCACTCGGTAAAGCATAAGTCTTCATTAAGGTAGAATCCAAACACTGAGAGTACGTGTTTTGGATTAGGTTAGCAGGACCCTAGAAATAATATACTGTGCTCCTGGGGATAAGGCTAAAGAGATTAAATAGAAAGAAAACATAGCTCTAATCCAAACATAAAAGCAAGCCGAGATAGATAGTTAGTGCCTTAGTACCCTTAGGGAAGCTCGAGGAAGTTAGAGACCACCTCAAAAGGTGAGTCATGCATCATGCAGAAAAAGAGTGTAAGCCGAGAGCGCCATAGAATGTAATTCTTGAGGTTACAGGTAATAGAAATTCTCTTACCGAGGGATGGTCTAGTTAAAAGCAAAGAAAAAGTATAAGAAAAAGTAGACCCCCTTGATGTTACAAAGAGTGAATAAGTAGAAGAACCTAGGACAAGTGCAGGTGCTTTTGAGGATAGAAAAAATTAAACTAGCAACAGAGACAGCTAGTAGTAGAGCATCCTTTTTATCAAAGTAAAAGGATAGGAAAAGTAAAAGAAAGAGAAAATATGATAGTGTTCAATCTGAGGACATAATAGATTGAGAATAAATATTGAGTTGATGTGCTTAAGTGTTTAAGAAAGCACACTTGTCCTTAATATAGATACCCTCTAGCATGATAGTGCCCAAAATAAAAATAGTCGGGCATTGTGTAGTGATCCCGGGATGAAGTAGAGAAAAGAACCATGCTTTCCCAGAGTATCCTACGAGAATAGGGCAAATAAAGAAAAGTATGGGAGGAATACTTTATATTATTAGGAAACTTATAATATATTGGTGATAGTGACTCTGAGCTCAGTCATGAAGCGCCTGTGTATTAGTGTTTAATATTATGGTTTGCTTGCAACGGAGGCTACATGATATTAGGTCTAGCCAACCTGATAATAATGTGGCTTAAGTGCATAGCAAATGACAACATCAATCATCAAAGTGTCCCGATAATCAAAAGGTATCCTAATTGACTAGATAATGAGATAAGTCAAAAAAGAAAGGTAAAGGGATTCCAGGAATATCGAAACAGTAAGAAAAGTATGCAGAAAGGAATCCCTAGTAAAGAATGCTAGATTTAGTATACATCACCTGAGTCCCTTATAATATATGTAAATGAAATGAGAAGGGACCAATGCATAGCCTTTTTCCTGCTAGAGATGTTAACCACACTCAGTGTGTGAGATGCCCTAGTGCTAAAGCACTTAAAAGTAAAATGTGGGCATATTTAGAAACTACAAGATATGAGAGAAGGGCTAGAATGAGTATATGTAAAGTAAGTAAGTCAATAGAGTAAGAAAGAAAGCCCAAGTAAAAAGGGGCTAAAATGAGAATCTGAGGATCTTATGAGGAGCGATGAGTAAAAATTAAAATACTCCCTAATATCAGTATGACGGGATCCTAGAGAAGTAAATGACACAGAACCCACTTCGCATGAAGAGCACGATGTACTTTTAAGTTTAGCCTCAGTTATTATGAGCGATGGTTACCAGACTTAGTAAGCATGCATTTTACTGTCAAATACAATGATTTTAGGCTTTGACATCTCCCAGAGATGGATCGCAGTAGATCCTAGCATAGCTTAGTGGGTTGCAATAGACCTTAGTAGGGCTCTGAGAGGTCATAGTAGACCTAGGGTCATAGTAGATCCCACAAAATTACAGAGAGCCCTAGTTATAGTATGATAGTTCTTTGGTGAGATGATGACCTGAGATAGTTTTTATAAAGCAGTTAGTCTCAAAGATCAATACAGTTTCAGTTAGCTTTTGTCTCAGAGACTAGAGATCTCTTGAGTTTGGTAGACTATTGCCATAGAGATATAAAGGCTTTATTTAGATAGTTAGACCACTGACTAGCTCTCTTGAGAGATGAGCATAGTGTATGGGATGAGAAAAGTAAGAAATTAGCTTTCCAAAGTTAGAACCATATGAACCACTACCTAGCAAATAGTAGCCCTGATTGAGGGATAGAGATATCCCTACATGCTAGCTTATGTATTCAAAAAGGGGTCAAGTATAGTTTTTATATGAGGTAAGTGGTACAATATATCTCCAGTGAGTAAAACTGTGAGAATAGCTAGCATTCTGTCATATCTTAACCCCAAGAAACTCATATCATAGCATTCAAGCAATAAACACTAGACTTGCACACAAAGCGTAGCATATGGACCGAAATCACATAAACAAACCCACACGGATGAATCCCACTTTGGTTTAAGCAATTTTGTCCATATAATATCCATACAACATTCATTCAAAGCAAGAATATCATTACATAAACTCTTGAGGTCCATTTTGCACTACTTGAACTTTTTACACAATTTACTTGGACATACAACACATAACAATGGGAAACACACTACTAAGAACCTCTAGCTCAGCATTAAATCACTCCCAAGCCCATGAATTGATCCTCAACTCCTCTTAGACCATAACATATTAAAAAATATCGGATTCATAGCCATTTAGGTCAAGAAACTCGGGTTTGGAGGTTTGGGACACATATCAAAATTTTTGCCACGGGTTCCAGTTTTTAGTTTTCTGGGGCAGAATTTGGAAAATCATAATTAATTCTAAAAAAATCAAAATGAGGCAAATGATAGCTTTCCAGAAATCTCTGTATGTTTGATCAGTTTGTGATATAGGGTTGCAAAATGCCCTTTTTAAGCTTCATATGGGGTCTCAAGGGATCCATTTTTGCCTCTTCTCATTCTATGGCCACATGAGCACGTGAGAAAGCATTAAAATACTCTATCAAACATGTCTCAAAGGGCTAATTACCCAGATTCCATAATCTCACTCATCCACATCAAGATATACACAAGAGCCATACTTGTATAACTTGGCATATCTAAGTCAAATTCATGAAATATCATTCACATGGGTCTAGTTCTCATACATATACAATATACCCATACTTTTACAAATATTCATAAGCTCATACATCATCAACATTATGGAGATACATCATGTGACAACCATATGGCTATAATACAAATATGTTACAACTCCATTGCTAATCTTCTTGCTTCCAAGTGTGGTGGCTCCCATTTCCTTGCTCTCTTGATCCACCTAGGCATATTAAGTAATGGGGAGGGAAGAGTGAGATTCTAGGAATCCTAATAGCTCATCTCCCATTCAATCATGCATAAAGAATGTAATACAAGTGTTAAGGATGCATGCATGGCATATCAATATAGAAAATGGTGCAAAATACATTCTTGGCATTTACACAAAGCACACATAACATACTTAGGCTTGCCAAATGAATGGATTAGCCTCACCCACTTTCTTCAAGGTTCTTGGACTTGCCTCACCCTTTTTCTCAAAGGCCTTGAACTAAGCCTTGCTCTTGGGAGACTTTCTCTTGGTCTCAACCACTTTTAAGGGTTCTTGGCTCATCCTCACCGAAGATAGAAGGTTCTTGGCCTCTCCACATTCAAGCAAACTAATGCAACATTTATAGGCATCATTTGAATACATAGTGCAATACTATAGTTCCATGGAACATAGGCATCATACTAAAATACAATTCATAGCTTAAAATACTCATACACACATTCAAAAACAATGTAGACATTCATTCATGCATGGGAGAAAAGAGAGAGAGCTACTTTGTTATCTATGCAAGCTTTACTTTGCCTTACTCCTTCCCTTTTTCGGTTCCACAAGAACACTAAGGTGGGGTCAGTTTCCTTGGCCTAAACATCATGAATAATACTCAATTATATTCTTGAAACAAGCTAAAGCATTCAATTTACACTCAAGAACATACTTGGTTCCATAAGTCACATAATGGCTCCATAAATGGCCTATTGAAGCAACCATCATGATTCAAGTTCTTGACTTCATTCTCTTCTCATTTCTAGGCCTCTTGAACTCATTTAAGGTCCTTGGAGGCATTACATATTCATTTATAAAAGCCTAAACACAAGTTGCTTCATAAGGTCACATTATGGAAGCCATTGCCTCATCTCCCAATCCATGGCTTCTACATTTTTTCCAAGGGTTCCTCCCACCTTCTACCATCATAAGAAGTCCCATTCTAGGCTTAGAATAAATTAAAACACTCTCTAGGTAACCAGACCTTGTATGGCCGAGATATACATCATGAAAAGAGTCCTTGAACTTTACTTTGTTTTCTTGGAAGGAATGTCACATATGTAACTTCCTAGGGGTCTAAGGGACTCAAACCATGTCTTACATAAGCTAGAATACCTCTAGGAAAAATCAGATTTCATCACTTATTTCAAAACCCCAAGTTGTGCCAACTTGAATTTTAAAGCTCCTTTTTTGTTTCCACTTGTCTATTCTAAATTCCCACACTCTAAATCACTTGTTCTTCCCTTGATATGGTCAAAATTCAACTCCCTTTGGATGGGCTCTAGGTTGCACGAAATTCATATGGAGGAGAACAAGTAAGAAGTGCAAGAAAAGCCATGGAAAGGAATGGGAACCTACCTTAAATTCTTGCTCTTCTAAGTGGCTTCCTCTTGCACCCAAGCCTTCCCTCCAATCCTAACTTCTCCTTGCTGGACCAGAACCAAAATAGCATCAAAATACATTCTGAACCCATGGAAATATGGAGGAGAAGGAGGGGAATATTTATTGCAAAGACAAAAGGAGAAAAACACACCCTTTCATACCTATTCAAGGCTTCTTCTTCCTTCCTTGGCCTCCCCTTTTGTGCACCACTCTTAGCCCTTCTTAATTCTGTTTTAACATGTGAGAGAGTGGGTGAGGAGATCTGAGCAGAGGAGGGACATTTTTTATAAGCTAGGGATTCATTTAAGCAACTTTTAGAATTTGCAATTTAGTCCCTCTTCGTAGTTTTATTCGTTTGGGCTCATTTCAACTCCTTTTTAAAATCTGTCTTTGGAATTCATATTTCTTAGGCTCTTAATCATAAGAATTGCCTTTGGAATCACTCAAAAAGGATCTAAAACCATTTCGAACTGTTCGGTCAAAGTTTCGATTAACTAATGGCCGAAATCGCTCACCGGAGGGGTTTCAACTGTTCTAGGGGTTCCCATGGTATTCAGGGCCTTTGAGAACCTTGGAAAGCTCAAATTTTCCATTTAAAAAGCCCTCCTATGAGATTTCAAAATTTTCTAGAAATTACAAAAATGCCCCTACTTTCTTCAGCAAATTTTCTGAGCTCTTCTGGCTCTAGTTTTTAGGCATTTTAAATCTCAAATCCTCATTTTATAATATTTAGAATTTTATCATAATTTTATTTGGCCCCAATTCCTTCTATTTTGAGGACTTCCTTTTATATTTGGCCCATTTCTGACGTTTACAGAGAAATCGAACATCGCGTTTCTCACGTTTACGGAGGGACCGGATGTTACACATCCCACCAAAGCTCAATAGTAGTTAGTGGTAGTCACTCTTCGATGCCATTATGAGACACATATGTTAGGCTTATTAGTACTGAAATGAGGGACTATAAAATGCCACTATAAGTGAGCAAAGAAAGTAAGGAAAAGTCCCGGCCTACAAAGATAGATGTAGTAGTAAACAGAGAAACTAGGATGATTAAAAATAGAATCTCCTCAAAGAAGCTGTAATCACAATAAGTAATTGAGATGTAAGGCCTGTGACAGAAAGAAATGTGAATTGTAATTACGGGATGAGCTAATAAGAAAGAACGTAGAGATGAATAGTGGACGGTATATTTAAATAAGTAAGCAAATAGACAAAAACCTCTCATGGCTGTAATGATCAGAAAAGATGATGAGATGTATGAAAAGCCATTAAGAAAGGACATGAGAGATTTAATATGAAATAAGTTACCTCTTGAGATATGTAAATAAGTCCACTGAAAGAAATATTAACCCCTACGACTGGGTTAAAACTAACTCAATATGATAAGTAAGTTCTCTCAAGATCAGCCTCTAGAGTTAGGAATTTCTTTCCCTTATGAAAAGAACTAGCTAGTACGTTATAATAATAAAACTCTCATTAAAAGCTAGTATGAAAATTCCCTGGCTATGAAAAATTTAAACGAGTGAAATCACTGAGAAAAACGTATAGAGCCAAGAAGAAAGGAAAGAAAAGAACAATTATCCAGAAAAGAAAAGAATAAGAAGAAAGTATACCCCAAATTTCGAGGATGAAATTTATTTAAAGGGGGGAGAAATGTAACATCCAGTTTTCTGAAAATGAGAGAAAACATGACTTAGTTAAGGTCCCAAAAAATTTGGGAAGCATTCTAAATTCTTAAAAATGAGAATCCCAGGCTCAGATGGAAAGAAAAATGGAGCTAGAATGAAGAAATGAAATTTAAAGCAAAACTTATGAAATGTAATGGCATCTTCACAATTTTGAGCAAATTTTAGAATTCACACAGGAGGGCTTTTTAAATGAAATTTTTGAGTCTCCAAGGATTCTTAGAGGCCTTGTAAACCATGGGAAGGCCTGGAACAGCTAAAGCCCTTCCGGTGGATATTTTCTAATGTCCGTGTACCCAAACTTTGACTAATTCGTTCGGGAATGTTTTAGCTCTAATTTGAGTGATTCCAAAGACATTTTACTAAACTAAACTTAAATTTCATAATGGAAAAGACGGTTCTAAAAAAAGAGCTAAAATGAATTAAAAATGAAAATACCAAGAATGAAGAGCAAAATGAAAATTTTTGAAAAGTTTTTCTTCCTCCCTTATATATATAAGTGGCCCCCCACTCTCACCCTCATGTAGCCTCATATGTTTCTGCCCTAAACCAGAGAAAGAAGCCCTAAGATGAGGCGCACAAGAGGAAGAAGAAGAGGAGGAGAAATTTAAGCAAAATGGTATGGAATTTTGGTAGTTTTTTTATGCTTTCCTCCTTCCAAACCTCTTATCCTTCATTCTCCTTTGTTTCTTATGATTATAATGAAGTTTATAAATCTGATTTAAGTGAGAAATTGAGGAGAAAATTCGGATTTGAAGAGAGGAGCTCAAAGAATACAAGATTCAAATGAGAAAAAGCAAGAAAACAAGGTAATTTTTTCTTCTATGGTTGCTACCCCTTGCTCCCCTTCTCCACCATTTCCCCCCACTTGAGAAGACCTAAGAGGATTTGATTTTTAGGCAAAAACAAGGGTGATTCTTAAGAAAAAGGGTATGGAGATTAAGAATATGCAAGGAGAATTAACAAATAACCATGGAAATTCAAGATGCAAAGTCTAGGATTTCATATGTTCCTTACAAAATCTGATTTGATACCTTGATTCCTATGTCTAAGTGAGAGTTTAAATGAGCTCCTAAGATCCCTAGAAGTCTCCCTATGTGCTTCCTCCAACAAGAAAACAAAGCAAAGTTCAAGGAGATCATAAAGCTTCCTAGTCTCGGCCTAAAGGAGTTTTGTGTACCTAGGGATAGTTTTAATTTGTTCCAAGCCTATTTTTGAGTCATATATAATGAGTGAAGATGAGGGGAAGCCTTGGAAAAAATTTAGAAACCATAAAAAGTGAGTTGGTACTTTATGTTCCATAATATGACCTAAAGAAGCAACATGTAGTTAGGTTCTTTATTTTAATTGTGTGATGACTCCAAGAGGCTTAAAAGGAGTCAACAATCATATTTGAAAGAAAATAATGGAGCCTAGAATTTAATTGATAGGTGTTGCTTCATTAGGTGCATTCTTGGAAACATAAAGGGGTTTATAGACCAAGCTAAAGTATAAGTAAGTTATGTGGCCTTAGAATTAATTCTGTAAACCTAATTGGCTTTCATAAATTGTGTCTAGGTCAAAAAGGAATGATCTCCACCTTCTTGGGTGTGTGAGGTCAAGGGAGAGGATTCAAGGCTTAAGGAAAAAGTGTACAAATATTAGCAAGGTAGCTCTCTCCATGTTCTCTCATGCATGATTACTTGCTTTACTTGTCTTTGAATGTGTGTATATATATTTCAAGCCATGAAAAATGTTCTAGCATGAGCTCTTACTCCATGGTACCATGATGATGCATTATGTTTTCTAAATGATGTTTATGATATTTTCCTTGGTTTGCTTGAGTGTGGTGCGGCCAAGAACCTTTAACCATGGTGAGGATGAGCCAAGAACCCTTAAGATTTGTTAAGACAAAGTAAAGAGTCTCCTAAAAGTGAGATTGACTCCTAAGAGTATGGTTGAGTCCAAGAACCTTTTAAAGAATGGGTGAGGCAAATCCAAAATCCATAAGTAAATAGATGAGGCCAATCCACTTTCTTGGCAAGCCTATGTATGCTATGTATGACTTTTTCAAATGCTAAGAATGTTTCTTGAATGATTGCACATGTCTATATGCCATGCATGCATTTGTGAGACTTGTTTTGCATGCTTTATGTATGATTGAATGGAAGATGAGCTATTAGGATTCTTTGAATCTCATTCCCTCCTCTCCAATGTTCTAGCATGCTAGGTGGACCAAGAGAGCAAGGTAATGGAAGCCAACCATCTTGAAGATGAGAGCATGACATCAAAGTGTCTTGAAATTGTTACTTTAAGGCCTTATGGATAGCAATTGATGAAATCCCTAGTTGTATATGACCTATGATGTTATGAGCATGTATAATTATGTTAACGTATTATGTATAAATGAGAACTAGGATTATATGTATGGAAATACTCATTTTGGTCATGTAATGGCAATTTTGCATTATGGAATTTCATGTATGAATGGAAGTGGAATAGCCAAAATGAAATGAATAAGGTTTAGGATCACTTGGGCAGCTCACACAAATCATAATCATACTTTTAGACTTGCCCAAGAGGTGTCAAACCCCAAAGAAAGCCATTTGGACATTTTGGTATCCTATATAGAGCCAAAATTGATTATAATGGAACCCTATATCACTTTTTATCCAAATGAACTCTTCTTGATATGATATTTGGCATGAAATTAGAACTTGTTGAGAGATTTTTGAGAAGATAAAGAATAGAATTTTTGGAGGTCTAGAGAATATTTGATGAATTTTCAAAGTTGAAAAATTTTTTAGTTTTGATCATGTCACTATTTATACTAGTCCAAAAATGAAATCTGTCACACAAGGTCCAAATAATGTCCAATTGCCACGAAATTTTATATGAAGAAACAAGACTTTTCTAGTGACTTATGCCAACTAGAAGCACCTCATTTGGTTGTCTACAGAGGGAGATATGAATTTTCAAAGAATCTGTCCAATATTAGGAACTCTAGCTGATCTCAGTTACTGTTTGATTGAGTTTTGAGATCTGGATGTACCTAATATAGTATAGATTATTTTTTCCCTCTATCTAACATCCATAGCTTTCCATATTGGTATCATTTGCATGGATTGGATATTTTTGAAATTAATTGGTCATTTTTAAAATTTGCTATAGAATTCTGTGATAAGACTAGTGAATAGCCTGACCTCTGGACTTTTTCAAATGTCAAATGCCTTCTGTGATGGATGTTATGGTCTAGAAATATTTTTAGCATGAAGAAGACATGTGTAGATTTCTAGAATGGCTAAGAATGCATAATTTCAATTTTTCTAGAATTAGTTATGATTTTCCAAATTTTGTAACAGAAATGTGGAAAATCTGGCCAAAAATATATGTATGTATTTCATACTTTCTTTTGAGTTCCACGAGATGTAGGACACTTTTAATCATGTAAATGAGTTGTATTCATGTAATTAAATATGAGAATATGATGTATGAGCTCACATGGTCCACATGATACCGAATGAAATTTTTATACATGACGTAATGCTAAGAAATGCATTGTTTAATGCTATTTTTCTTTGCCTCTTTGTGAGTTATTTGATATGAGACATAGAGATAGTATAAAATGAGTTAGAAATATATGGTATTATACTATGTGAGCTCATGTATCATATTTTTATATTTAATTACATAGATACAACTCATTTCCATCCCCAAAATTAGCCTAGAGCTCATGTATGGTATGGGGATACATAAAATTCATACATACAATTTCAGCCAAAATTTTCTCACCTCTGTCACAAAATTTGGAAAATCATAACTAATTTTAGAAAAATTGAAATCATACATTATTTGCTATTATGGAAAGCTATACATGTCTTCTTTATGCCAAAAATATGTCTAAATCATGAAACAAAACACAGAAGACATTTGACATTAAAAAAGGTGTAGAGGTCTAGCTGGCTACTAGTACTGTCATAGCTTTCTGCTACAAACTTCAAAAATGTCCAATTAATTACAAAAAAATCCAATCCATACAAATGATACCAATTTGGAAAGTTACGGATATTAGCTAAAGGAAAAATATAACTTTAGCTAGTTCAGGCACTTCTAAACATCAAAAACCAATCAAACAATACCTGAGGCTAGCTTAGGCGCCTAATACTAGATAAAATCTTTAAAAATTCATATATCCCTCTCTAGACATCCAAATGGGGTTCTTTGTAACACCATAATTTTCTAGCTTATTTTATGCCATTTTCATGTTTCATATCATGCATTCTATGAAAGAACAAAGACAAAAGGACATAAAATAATGAATTTCTTAGCATTACGCTATGCATAAATTTTTCATTCAATATCACGTGGGCCATGTGAGCTCATACATCACATTCTCATATTTAATTACATGAATACAACTCATTTGCATCATGAAAAGTGGCCTACACCTCAAGAATCATGAAGGGAAGCTAAAATATTCATATCCATCACAATCATACATTCTTGGTCATTATGGAAAGCTACAGATGTTTAATTCACACTAAAAATATGTCTAGACCATAAAATCCATCACAGAGGATGTTTGAAATTCAAGAAGATCCAGAGATCAAGCTGTCCCCTAGTGCTGTCACAGCTTTCTGTAGAAAATTTTAAAAATGTCCAATTAATTTCATAAAAATCCAGTCCATGCAAATGATATTAATTTGGAGAATTATGGATGTTAGCTAAAGGAGAAAAATAACTCCAAACCAACTCAAGCGTCCCAAGACCTTGAAATCCAATCAAATAGTAACTGAGGTCGAGTGAAGTTCCTGATACTGGACAGAATCTTTAAAAATTCATATCTCCTTCTCTAGACCTCCAAATGAGGTACTTTTATACAAGTCACTGGGAATGTCTAGTTTCTCTGTATAAAATTTTGTGGCAATTGGATATCATTTGACCCCTGTGTGACAAATTTCACTTTCGAATCTCAGTAAACAATGATATGACCAAAATCAGAAAAATTGTCAACTTTGAAAATTCGTCAAATATTTTGTGGACCTCTGAAAATTATGTTCTTTAACTTCTCAAAAAGCTCTAATTGCATGCCAAATATCATATCAAGAGGAGGTCATTTGGCTAAAAAGTGATATTGGGTTCCATTATAGTCAATTTTGGCTCCATATGAGGTACCAGAGTAACCAAATGGCTTTCCCTAGGGTTTGGCACCTTTTGGGCAAGTCTAAAAGCATAATTAAGACTTGTGTAAGCTGCCCAAATGGTCCCAAACTCCATGCATCTTATTTTGACCATTTCATCCACACATATGCATAATTCTATCAAACCACTAATGAAGCTAATTTGCCACCATATACCCATTTCACATTATAATGACTATAAAACATATTCTCTCATTCATACATAGCATAATTTCATAATTACACATGTCTAAGAGGTCATAGACCATATAGGGGTTACAACGTTTGACATCATTATGGTTTTAAAAGGCAAAGACTAATCATGTTGGTGTCAAACTCTTCTTTTCAAAGTGGTTGGCTTCCATCACCTTATCCACTTGGTCCACCTAACATATTAAATCATTGGAGAGAAGGGAATGAGATTCAAAGAATCCCAATAGCTCATCTCCCATTCAATCATACATAATGGATGCAAACAAGTCTCATAAATGCATGTATGGTCATGTAGACATGTGCAAGAATTCAAGAAATATTTTCATCATTTAAGAAAGTCATACATAGCATATAAAGGCTTGCCAAGCAAGTGGATTGGCCTCACCCATTTACTTGTGGATTTTGGACTTGCCCCACCTATTTTTTAAGAGGTTCTTAGACTCAACCTTACTCTTGAGAGTCAACCTCACTTTTGGGAGACTCTTTACTTTGTCTCAACTAACTTTGAGGGTTCTTAGCTCATCCTCACCATGGCTAGAGGGTTCTTGGCTTTTCTACATTCAAGCAAACCAAAGCAAGCACATAAAACATCATTTAGAAAAATAATGCATCATTATGGTATCATGGCATATAAAGTCATGCTAGAATACTTTTCATGGCTTAAAACATACATACACACATTCAAGACAATGTAAGCACACATCTATGCATGAAAGAAGATGGAGAGAGCTACCTTGCTTGCATTTGCATACTTTTTCCTTAAGTCTTGAATCCTTTCCCTTGACCTCACACACCTAAGAAGATGGAGATCATTCCTCTTGGCCTAGACAGATCATATGGAAACTAATTATACTCTTGAAGCAAAGTCTAAGGCCACACAATTACTAGAAAGGCTAGGTGACTCATAAGGCTCTTTTATGGTTCCATAATGCACTTAATGAAGCAACCTTAAGAAAACATCATATTGGCTCCACTCTATCTATTTATTTATGATTCTTGACTCCATTTGAACCTCTTGGAGTCATCACATAATCAATTCTAGGAGCCTAACTAAGTGTTGCTTCTTTAAGCCATATTATGGAACATATAAGGCCATCTTACTTTCTATGGCTTCTAAACTTTTTCCAAGGCTTCCTCTCATACTCTCCCATCATACATGATACAAAACTAAGCTTGGAAGGAATTAAAACACTCCCTAGGTGCATGGACTCTCCTTGGCCGAAGCTATGCTTCCATAAGGCACAAATGTAGTTTCCTTGCTTCTTTTGATGGGAGAATCATGTAGGAAGCTCTCTTGGTGTCTTAAGAACTCATATGAACACTTAAACATCATAAAATATGGCTAGGGTTCATGATAGAGTTCAAGGTGCAATCAAAACCCTAACTTTTATATCTTGCAAATTCATGGTTTTTACTTGGATTTCTTTGCATATTCTTACTCTCCTCGCTCAAATTCATGGAATTCACCCTTGGTTCTCCTCAAAATTCTAGCCTTCTCGCATCTACATATATGAGGCAAAATATGGAGAAAAAGGGGGAGGAAGTATCTACCATGGGATGGGAGATTTACCTTGTTTTTCCTTGTTTTCTCACTTGATTCTCACTTTCTTTAGCTTCCTCTCTTCAAATCCGAATTTTCCCCTCAATTTCTCCCTTAAAACAGATTTATGAACTTTATTACAATCATAGAAAAGAAAGGGGAATGGAGAAAGAGAGGTTTAGAGAGGAGAAAGTATGAAAAACTACCAAAATTCCATACCTTTTAGCTTAAATTTCTCCTCCTCTTCTTCTTCCTCTTGTGCGCCACTCTCCCTAGGGTTTTTTTCTCTAGTTTGAGGCAGAAATATAATGGGCTAAATGAAGGGGAAAGTGGGGCACCTCATATATATAGGTGGAGGAAGGAAGGCATTTTAAGAATTCTCATTTTGCCCTTTATTCTTGACATTTTCGTTTCTAACTTGTTTTAGCTCCTTTTTGAGAACCATCTTTTCCATTATAAAAATTAGATCCCCAATTTAGTAAAATGTCTTTGGAATCACTGGAATCAGAGTTAAAATGTTTCCGAATGAATCAATCAAAGTTCGGGTCAACTGATGTTAGAAACATCCATCGGAGGGGCTTTAGTTGTCCCGGGCTTTCCCATAGTTTTTAGGGCCTCTAGAAACCTTGTGGAACTCAAAACTTTCATTTAAAAAGCCCTCCATACCTAATTCCATACCATACAAGCTTTAACATATTTTACAAGAAGACCTTGTACTTGTTGGCAAAAACCTTGTCAACAAGGTCTCAGAATTTGCACTACAATTTACAGGATCTTGTTGACAAGATCTTCGACCTTAGTGATGAGATGTTATTTCAGCCCTTAAATTAACTTGGTCCACTACCAAACTTCACCCTCAATATACATTCTAATGGTCACATAACATAATTTCTCATTTTTTAAGAACTGGATATTACATTCTTCTAGTTAGTACAAGTCACTAAGAATGTCTAGTTTCACTCCATAAAATTTTGTGGTAATTGGACATCATTTGCCCCCTAAGTGATAGAGTTTATTTTCAGACTAGTATGAACAGTAACCTGACCAATTTCAAAATTTTTCTTAACTTTAAAAATTCATCAAATATTCCTTAGACCTTCAAAAATTCTACACTTTAGCTTCTCAAAAAGCTCTAATTGCATGCCAAACCTCAGATCAAGAATAGCTCATTTGGACAAAAAGTGGCATAGGTTTCCAATATGGTCAATTTTTGCTCCATATAGGATACCAAAGTGTCCAAATGATTTCCCTTGATGTTTGGCACCTCTTGGACAAGTCTAAAAGTATGAATATGACTTGTATGAGCTGTCTAAGTGGTCCCAAATCTCATGCATATCAATTTAGCCATTCTACTTCCATTTGTACATAATTGCACAAAGTCATTCAAGAAGCTAGTTTGCCATAACATACTCAATTTACATTTTAATGGTCACATAACATAATTTTTCATTTATACATAACATATTAACATAATTACAAATGCTCAATAGGTCATAGATCATACACAATAGTAGGTTACAACAACGACCACTTAAATGGCCTTAAAGAAGCACATTCCATGCACTTTGATGGCATACTCTCATCTTTCAAGAGGTTGGCTTCCATTTCCTTGTTCTCTTTGTCCACTTAGCATATTAGAACATTGGAGAGAAGGGAATGAGATTCAAAGAATCCCAATAGCTCATCTCCCTTTCAATCACATATAAAAGATGCAAAACCAATCTTGAAAATGCATATATGGGCATAGTTCATAACATGAATATTCAAGAAGTAATCTTAGCATTTGAAAAAGTCACACATAGCATATATAGGCTTGTCAAGTATGTGGATTAGCCTCACCCATTCACTTGTGGATTTTGGACTTGCCTCACCTATTCTTGACCTAACTTTACTCTTAGGAGTCAATCTCACTTTTAGGAGACTCTTTCTTTTATCTCAACCAATCTTAAGGGTTCTTAGCTTATTCTCACCATGGCTAAGGGTTTTTGGCTTCACCACACTCAAGCAAACCTAAGCACACATAACAAACATCATTTGAAAACATAATGGATCATCATGGTATCATGGCATATGAAATCATGCTAGAATACTTTTCATGGCTTAAAACACACATACACACATTCAAAGATAAGCCAAGCATACATTCATGCATGAGAGAAGGAGGAGTGAGTTACCTTGGAAGTAACCACACACTTTTCTTCTTGAAATTGCTCTCCTTTCCTTGGCCTCACACACACAAAGGTGTGGGAATAATTTATTTTGGCCTAAACACAATTTATGGAAGCCAATTAGGTTCATGGAATTAATTCTAAGGCCACACAACTTGCTTAGACACTAATTTCGCTCATTAACCCCTTTATGTTTCCAACAGTGTACCTAATGAAGCAACACCTATCAAATAAATTATAAGCTCCATTCTTTTCTTTCATATATGATTCTTGAATCCTTTTAAGCCTCTTGGAGTCATCACACAATTAAAATGAAGAGCCTAACTACATGTTACTTCTTTAAGTCATATTATGGAATATATAAGGCCAACTCACTTTCTATGATTTTTAAATTTTTTCCAAGGCCTCCTCTCATCTTCACTCATCATATATGACTCAAAAATGGACTTAGAACAAATTAAAACTATCCCTAGGTACCTAAACCTCTCTTAGCCGAAACTAGGAAGCTTTATGGCCTTCTTGAACTTTGCTTTGTTTTCTTGATGGAGGAAGCACATGGGGAGACTTCTAGGGATCTTAAGAGCTCATTTAAACTCTCATTTAGGCATAGAAATTAAGGATTCAAATTAGATTTTACAAGAAACACATGAAAGCCGAGAATTTGCACCTTGAATTTCTATAGTTTTTTGTTAATTCTCTTTGCATATTCTTATTCTCCACACCCTTTTTCCTAAGAATCACCCTTGGTTCTGCCTAAAACCTAAGCCCTCCTATGACTTCTTGAGTGGGGTGAACCATAGGGAGAAGGTGAGCAAAGGGTAGCAACCATGGAAGAAAAAATTGCCTTGTTTTCTCACTTGAATCTTGTCTTCTTTGGCCTTCTCTCTTCAAATCCGAAATTTTCCCTTAATTTCTCCCTTAAAATAGATTTATAAACTTCATTATAATCATAAGAAATAAAAGGAGAATGCATTCGAAGAGGTTTGGAAAGAAAAAGCATGAAAAACTACCAAGATTCTATACCTTCAAGCTTTGATTTCTCCTCCTCTTCTTCTTCCTCTTGTGTGCCACTCTCCTAAGGTTTTTTCTTTGGTTTAGGGCAAAAACATATGAGGTTAAATGAGTGGGAGAGTGGGGCACCCTATATATATAAGTGGAGGAAGAATGACTTTTCAAAAAATTTCTCATTTTGCCCTTTGTTTTTAGCATTTTCATTTCTAATTCATTTGAGCTCTTTTTTTAGAATTGTCTTTTCCATTATAAAATTTAGGTTCCTAATCTAGTAAATTTCCTTTGGAATCACTCATGTAAAGTCCCACATCAGAAAGGAAGGACCCGAGCTAGAGCTTTATAAGTGGGAATAGTATTCTTTCCACGTGGATGCGTTTTCCTAAGCGATGGGAAGATGGTTTAGGAGAAGTAAAACCCTAGCTACAAAACCCAGTTGGTTGCACACGTGGCTAGGCTAACTCTGATACCAAACACCTTATAGAACCCCATGGATATTGTCCCTGGTCTGGTCATGTCCGAAACTGGGTTCCATAGCTATAGTTTTATGATGACATATTATGTTTATATGATGTTTTTGATGTGTGCTTAGGTTTGCTTGAGTGTGTTGAGGCCAAGAACCCTTAGCCATAGTGAGGATGAGCTAAGAACCCTTGAGATTGGTTGAGACAAAGCAAAGAGTCTCCCAAAAGAAAGATGGGCTCCTAAGAGTATGGTTGAGTCTAAGAATCTCTTAAAGAATAGGTGAGGCAAGTTCAATATCCACAAGAAATTGGGTGAGGCCAATCCACTTGCTTGGAAAGCCTTTGTATGCCATGTATGACTTTCTCAAATGATAAAAATATCTCTTAAATGTTTGCATATGTCAACATGACCATACATGCATTTATTAAGAGGGCTTGCTTTCCTCTTCTAATGCATATTTCCTTTTATAGGAGCTGCCTTCATTTGCTTTAAGGCAGGTTAAAGGAAACATGTAAAGCATAGAGAAGTGAAAGCTATTTAAAGTAAACGGGTTAAGGGAATTAAGAGCTAAGCCTTCTAGAAATGGCGTATTTCTAGAATAAAGAATCTGTCTATCCTTTAGCTTTAGTGAAGGGATGCCCCTTTTACTAATAAGGGAGGGGGCTTGAGCGCTATTAATCATTCTTTCTTTTCCCTTGCTATGACTATTACTTTTACTTACTTAAGTGATTCCCTAGGGTTGGACGAAAGCCTATTGGAGTAGTCCCATAAGGAAAGCTTATATAAGGGAAAAATCTTTCTTTTATCACCTCTGTTGTGACTGACTTGGCTTGGTATGGTAAGCATTATTGGGCGAAGCTTCTCTGTGTCTTCAGGCTCAAGAAGAACTCTTGAACTAAGCTTTCAAACTTTGTTCATTTAACAACACTAGGGGGTCAGTCAAAATTGGATGAAGCCAAAGAGGTTCCAGAGCGTTTAGGCAGCTTGATAAGAGGCAACGGATGAGAATGAGTGACTCGCCACATTAGAGTCTATCTCCCTTGATAAAGGAGTTGTTGCCATTTTCCCAAAGATCCAAAGGAATCAAATTTCTATATCAAGATAAATAACCAGCCCGATCCTTAGATTTATTTACAGCCTTCGAAGAGCCATATGAGGATCTCATGTATGGTTCTCTAGTAGAGATGGAATTGCAAAAGAAAAGATCTTAGCTTGTACACTAGAAACTTCTTTCTTAGATTCTCAGCTAACGATATAGGTTGAAAGTGGAGTTTTTTTGGGCATTTGAAACTTTCTCGAGAGGAAGGCTATCATTTAACCAGAGAATCATGACTGAATCTCCTTTTGTTTCGGTATGTTGGGGGGAATGTCTTCTCTTAAGTAGCTATTTCGGTTGTTTGGCTAATCCATGCAGATTAGTGTGGAAGACTATGTATTTAATTTCTTTCTTGCTAACCCTTACCTCAGAGTAGTCTTGACTCATTCCATTTGACTCAGGGATTGATGGAATCTCTTTTTAAATAATAGTTGTATTGTATTCATATTAGCATTAAACGTAAGCTTAATGTACTATTACATATAGCATAGCAATCTTAATAGTATGATTGACTCATTCCATTTAAATAGTCCTTTCTTCCATTTGGTTTGGGGAAAGGAAGTGTAGCAGATCTGTGACTACTTGTTCATTAAAAAGAATTGCTTTCAGTTCCTTGTTTCATCCATTTGCTAAGGTTGTTTATGTTGTTTGAGTTATGAATAGCCTTCAGGCGAAGTGAAGTGATTTCCTTGTTCACAAGACTTTTAAGCTTATCTGCTACATCAGAGTGAAAAAGAAAACTACTTTCAAGGCTTGCTGAAAGGAAAAGATGTATCTTGGAAGATTCTATTTTTGAGGGGTCTGGGATGGAAGATTTGGTTGGGTTCGACTCCCTTCACCTCGGTGTGGCGAAAGAAAGTCGATTTGTTAGACAGAGAATTTCTTGTCTTTTTCATTCCCATCTCTAACTATTCTAAAGTTGCATCTTTCTTTTTCTTTTTCTAGAGTACGAGATTGTTTGTTATTTCAATTACCAATAATGAAACAACTACCATTTGAAATACAAATGGTTGTGTCTGTGGTTGTCAAACTACTATTTCTTTTTTTTATTGCTCATATTTCTCGTTCTGTCTTCCTGTTATTATTGGATGAGCTAACCTAAGTGGTTACTCAGTTTTATCCCATGTTAGGGGGCATGAATGGTGGCTTCTAGATAGTACCCGAAAAAAAAAGAGATCCTAAGTGCAATGCCTATTCACTTTGAATCTGATCTTGCACTTTCAGACATGTCCTTTAGTGCTTAGTTAGTCTAGTCTTTGCATGAGATCCAATGACTCCGGTTCATGATCTTCTATCTATAAGATAGACCAAAGTTGAATGCTAACTGACTCAGGGCAAGGCTAAGCAAACTAGGTAACTTTCACTGGTTTCATTTCTGAACAGAACTTTAACTCCCTTGAAAAGGGCTAAATCAAGGCAAGAGTGCTTTCTCGAGGGGTTAAAACAGATAGTGGATTTGTTTCTGTCTTTTGTTAAATCTTTTTCATGGCTCAATAGATAATTTGATAAGCCAATGATTTTTTTTTTGGTGTTTTAGAATGTGGTTAACCAACATGTTAACTAATCGATTATGATAAATTGGATCGGATTTTGTGATTTTTTTCTTCTGTAATACCTCGACGTGACATGAGCATGAAAGGGGTTGTAACTCACTCCTCCTTCTCTCATGCATTAATGTATGAGAGAAGGAGGAGTCGAGTCTATCCACCACACATCTATCCAGCTCGGCTCATTTGTTAAAGTGGAGCAGGGCCCTCCGGTCCTTTTGTTAGATCCAAAGGTGCCAAGGAAAGTAAAAGGAAAGACGTAGACCTTGCGCTTGCGTATATAAATGGTTAAAGAATCGATAAAGAAAGGAAATTGCTTGCTTCTTCCTTATGACAACAAAAGGCCTAATTCTTTACCGGTAGTGAAAGATATCCCTAAAGCAAAGGCCCAAAGATAGGATTTATCAACTATCGATCAATGTGACAATCATGTCTGTAAGAAGGATGACTTCTTTCAAAGACCCTACCCTAATGGACATTATTAACTTGCAAAGATCGGTTCTACTTATTGACCCGAATGAATTAGCCGACTTTCATAATCGGAATCAGACCAGTTGGACAACCTGACAATTTCTCGTAACATTGATTAGAAAAAGACATTAACACAAAATGTACTCTAACTCTAGTAAACCCTTGACAAATGAATTAGGCATCATTCATTTGAAACTAAGACGAATTAAGCCGACCCACTACCCCATTAGGGGGAACTTTAGCAGGAAAGATGTCGTCTCTGGCTCTAAAAATTAGAAGTAATGAACCCCAGAATCTCAGATACTTAGCAAATGGAATTCAGACTTAGTTCATTCTACTTTCTTCCCTTTTATTTATAGTGTTGTTAACATGGGGGCTCAACATACTCGAAATGGGTAGCTTTTCCGCGCTGCTTACTTAGCATCATTTCCATCCATTCTTGTGAGGGAACCTTTACCCAATCCAATCCCTAAAGGAGCGTTGTCGAAACAACATATTAACAAGCTCGCTTAAATTGCTTAAATTACCCCTAGGACCAATATTCATCATAGCAGGTGTCACACCCGAAAATGCGACCGCGTGGCGCCTTTCTCAAATAAATTCAAAAAATTTTAACATTTTCAAATGAAATTGAAAAACGAGATTCAAAATAAAAATGAAATGTAAGGGTTCAGGAGTCGCCACCAACATTTTAATTTTTAAGAGGTAAAACTTTGGAAAAACCTTTTTATTTGGAAAATGGTCTACAAACCAGAAAATGGATCCGGGAGTCAATTGTGAGTGGAGAAAGTGTTAGGCACCCCACTACACCCGTTACTAAGAACGGTTACCCTAAGTCAATTGTGCAAAAATAAAATGGCCTTAATTCTATTTCAATTCTCCCTAAAAAATCACATGCAAAATAGGAATAAAGAAATAAAAGGAAATAAAGTTGAAAGAAAGTAAAATAAAAAAGTAGAAAAAGAAAGGAAGTCAATATTAAAATAAAACAGAAAGGAATTTAAGAATTAATATAAAAAGGAAATGAATGAAATTAAGAGAAAGATGTTTATTTACAAGAGTGGACTTGACCTAGGATGAAAGCCTAGGGCCTACGTACCCTTTAGGAGGGATCAAAGTCTACGTAGTTCGATTGAAAATTGTATTTGGTTGATGTTTTGTTTTTTTTTTTTTTGGTTTGTTGCTTTTGTTTGGCTTATATTTGATTTTTGATTAGTTTTTTTTAATTCTTGATTGATTTTGTTTTGTTTTTTTTTGTTTGATTTTTTTTTATTATTTATTTTTTTTTGAAAACACAAAGAAAATAAAAATTACTTTTTCCTTTAATAAATAAAACAAGTTTGAAAGTGATGAATGGGTTTTAATTTGCTAAAGGAAAATTTAATTTCACTTTTCTTGTTGTTGTTTTTTTTTCTTTTTCTTATCATTTTTTTATTCGATTTTTGTTTTTATTATTATTTTTCTTTTCTTTTTTGTTTTCTTGATTTTTGATTCATTTTCCCCTTTTTAGGTTGTTCTGTTTTTATTTTTTGTCTTTGTTTTGAATTGTCTTTTAATTTTTGGTTTTTGTGTTTTTGTTTTTCATTTTTTACTGTTTTTCCTTTCATTTTTTTCATTCTTTCCCTTTTCCTTATTTATTGTTTTGTTTTGTTTTATTATTATTATTTTTTTGTGGATTTTTATATTATATTTTGTTTGGTTTTTGTGTTTTCCTTTTTTCATTTTTTTATTCTTTTATTACTTTTTCTTCTTTTACTTTGATCTTTTGATTTTCATGATTTTTATCCTTGATTTTTTTTATATTTTTACCTTCGTCACTTTTTCTTATACTCTCAATTTTCTAAATTTGTATAAGTATGAAAACTTTGCTTATTTCTTTTCTCCTAGTTTCTATTTTTTGTTAGTTGCTTTTTCTTTCATGTACAGTTTATTTTTTATCATATTTTTTTTTCTCCAAAGGGATAATTTTTGAAACTCTAGTTCTTTATTTCTGAGAGAAACCTTAGACCCCTTTTTTGTAAATTAATAACCAATTGTTGAACAAGACTTCTTTGTTTCCTTTTTGTTTTTTTTTTAAATCTTCTAAGGGAGAACTATCTATATATATGCCTATTTTAAACTTCATTTGTTTCTTTCCTTTTTTTTAGACAAAATTATTTAGATAGGGTCATTGGAACCCCAAACTTGTCCATAAATAAATAAATAAAATAAATAATAAATAAAGTCACTGAGTACCAAGGAAGCTTATTGCAACACATGGCACCAGGATTCATTCCTATGTGTTTGAGGAGATGTAAGATCCCACACAACATTTCTAAAAATAAATAAATAAAATAAAAGACTAAAATCCAACTTATTCATAAATTAAGTAAAAGAAAGAACCAGTGCAGCTACTATTTGGTCTTCTCTTCAATCGTCTATCTAAACCTTTCCCTTCTGTTTTCTCCAGCGGTTTTCATGCCCAATAGTCCAGATGCAACAAAGGAAAAACACAAAGAATGAGTTCAAGAGCAAAAATCTATAACCACGACAAGAAACTAGCAATTTGATATCAAGCAGAAGCACAGATCCAGGTTTAAACCATTGAGCCAAGACTCACACTCCAAGATGCCAAGTAAGAACTAAGATGATACCAAAATTCTAAACAGAGAAAGCATTTCCTCTGAACCAGTTTTTGAGCACCCTTACAATCATAGTTCAAATTTAACAAAAAGCTTTTGAGCACAAATCGGGACTTTCTTAAGCTTAGTAGGATGGAGGCATGGTTAAGAAACAAAACAAAGCTCTGATTTGATCAAATGCAGAGGTATAATACGTACCACACAGCAAGAATGCACAAATCAAACATATTCTTTTTTGACAAATCAAACTAATTTAAGTTTTCCTTTCCCATGACAGTGACAGAAATTGTAAGTAACATCTAAAATCAACCTCATATCAAAGACAGAATATCAAGTTAAAAAAGCATTAGTTCCATTCCACATGAAAATCCAAAGCTAAATCAGAACACCTATCGTATGGGTTTTGATATTCGAACATTTAGGAAACCATATTAACAGCAACAGACAGAGATGAAAGCACTTGTAATCTCCTAATTCCACACTACTATTCAAAAGAATATGCATATATGTATATAAACGCCCAGTGATCCGCATTGCACCACAAACAAGTTTCACGTGCAGCAGTTGGAATCATTAAATCCAGTATGAAAGGGGAATAGCAATTTCCTCGTGCACCACAAACAATTTTCTCATGCACCACAAACAACTTCCTCGTGCAACAATCAAATACCCAAGCCAAGAATGAAAGGGTAACAGCAGCAGAAATCCAGTATACATACTAATTAAAACATTAAATCCTATTCTCTAATTTATGGAAGGAATGAAATTAAAATGACTCTCAGTAAATCATCTCACCCAACTAGTTGGATTGTCCTTTTTGTAGAATCGATTGTAGTATCTACCCCTTCTTCCTCTGCAGCACTTTTGCCAAATCTCTTGTTTGCAGGATCTCCTCCTTTAGATTTTTTATTGAATAACTTCCACCCTTTCTTTCAATGATTCTGCTTCTGCTATCTGCAACATTGTGCTGACTACATCAACCAACTGCCTTCTCAAGAACTTGGGCTCAGTTCCAGCCAATTCGATCAGTAATTCAAGTGCCTCCTGCGCCGTAGCTTCCTGCCCATTATTCAACGCTTCGGTCAAAGTGCGCATCATCGCAGGTAGCAAATCCGATATACTGGGACAACTGAGCAAATATCAAAAATGCAGACTCCTTCTCCTCTTTTATTCTCAGCCCCTCAATTACTGGGTTTTCGAAACCTCCCCTCCTTCAATTTTCGAAAACCCCCATGCCTCCCTTTTGATTCCATCGTCTCTCTGTTTTTTTTTTGCTAGTCTCTACCCTCTCAATTTTTTTTCAATTCGAAAAAGAAAATCCCTCTTCCTCAACCTCATTCACGCTCCCTCCTCCTTTCATCCCCAATCAAAGCTGAAGCAAAAGAAAACCCCTGAAACTCACCTGCCCCTTCGAACGACAAAACCCCCTCATTGGCTCTAAACCCACTAACCTAAGTCGCCAATTCCCCCTCTCCACCTTCCATCTCGACCCGGCTGACCATCTCCATGCCTTCTTGCTGATCCCTACTATCGCCACTTTGTACCGGTATCACTTCCAAGTCCTCCATCGCCGAGTTGAGAGCAACCCAATTTTCTGCTCGTTTGTTTCTCAAGAAAACCGAATTTTGGGAAATCTTTGAGCCTAGAAAATTTTGTGGGGGAGTAGATTTTGCATGAGGTTTGGATTTGGGTTTTGCTTTGGAAAGAAACAAGAAGCTCTGGGGAGGTATGGCGCTGTGGACCGAAGCCATAGCCGAGTGGCTGTCTCGAGAAAGTTAAAGCTGAATCTCCGCGTCATCACTGCGTTTCTCCCCTCCTTTTTCTGTGCATCCGTCTCTCTGTGTCCATTTTTTTTGTTTGCCTTTCCAGTAGAGGACCGAATGGAGGGGGGACCAAAGGGGTTAACCGGGTAGGGTTTTAATGGATCTGGGTTGGGTAATGGGTAGGTTTTGTTTGGATCTGGGTTGGGTTTAATTTTCTTTTGGATTCTAGTAATTGGGCTTTGGATTGGGCCTATTATTTGATTTTTTTTTCATTTCTGAGTGGGTAGGGCTTGGTTAAGATCTGGATTGGGCCCGCTCTTTTTTTTTTAAATTTTTTTTGAGCTGATTTTGGACTCTTAATTTATTTTCTTTGGACTTTTTTCTTTTTAATAAATTTTTTTTGTTTTTTGTTTTGGGTTTCCTTTTTCTAATATTATTTTAGTTTTTTTTAACAAACTTTTTGTGTTTTTTGTTTTAATTATTATTTTTTAGTTATTTTTTTAGGTGATCTTTTTATTTTTAGCCTCTTTTCTTTTTCTTTTGTGGAATTTTACTCTCTCTTTTTTTCCTTTTAATTCATTTTTCCTTTTTTTCTTGTCTCTTTTATTTTTTGTTTCAATTCCATTTATTTTGAATTTTGTTACTCCTTCTTTGATTTTTCTTTTGTTTTAATTTTGGATTAATTGGTTTAGCCTCTTTTGTTTGTTTTTATATATTTTTTTAATTTATTATTTTATTTATTTATTTTTAGTTTTTTTTCTTTAATTAATTTTTTTTAGCTTATTAAACTAAAAGGATCTATTGATTTTTTTTATTAGTTTAATTTTATTATTATTTTTAGAGTATGTCCGGACAAAATACGGTGTTCACAGCAGGGGACAGAAGTAATCATTAAGTCGCCATAGGTTAGTCTATGTGAGCCATATCTGAAGTGAATGAAGCCTCCTCATTCCTTCTGTTCATTGCCTCTACTAGGTAAGCCTCTAGGCGATTGATCACTACGTGTGAGCACTTTTTTTTTCCTTTTTTATCTTTGATTTGTTGTTATTTCTGGTCACTTCTAGCTGATCTATAGCGAGCCTCATTTCCAGCATTCCCTACAAGTCGTGGTAGGTATCGACTGAGAGAAGCCACTTCGAGGGCCTTTCCAAACCTACCTACAACGCTTGGGTACCATTCAATCACCAAGGCAAAAAGGAATCAAATAGAAAAGGGACTTCCCTTCTATCTTAGTAAAGCGTTGGGGGCACCTATCCTTCAAGGAGAAGGTTAGAGCTTATTATTAAAGTAATTAAAAAGGGGCTTCGAAAGATGAAAGAGCTAGTTAAGGCCAATACAAGCCTATTTTCCTTTGGTGATGCAGCAGATGCATAATAGCCATAACTTGAGAATGAACTAATTCAGGGAGATAGCTATGATGTTGGAGATTGCAGCTAGATAGTGGCATATTCTCATTTCTTTTCCATTCACTTCCTCACTAGCAGTAGTTGACTGTAGAAGGAGTTTTCTCAAGATTGGACTATTCTGCTGAGCCATATTGAGAGAAATGCCCTACATATTCAATCCGATTGCTGTCTGAATAATCTAAGAAGATTAGGGCATAAGCTCCTAAACCAGCAGTAAGAAGAAGTGCACTCGAAGCCCGGTGCATTTGCATTCCAATCCGCTCGAGGTGAATCTAGCCATCACTGACTCAGCTCACTCAGGATTCTGTCTTTAGTCAATTGCTAACTTTCTCAACCTTAGTGCTCATTGGTGAACACAAAGGAAGCAATGCGGCAAGGTTCATCCCTAAAGTAGATTAGTTTAATCAACAAGACCTGTCTCTGCAGCATTGGAGCAAAGATCGAGCTTGGTATAGTTGCAGTACGAGTTTTCCAATTTATTTATTTAATTAATTGAAGCTAGCCTAGATCAAAAGCTTTCTTATCCTTAGAATGTGGCCCTTGGGAACCCATGCATCCATTTTTCAAAAGAGGGAATAAAATAGCAATGCAACAAATCTCCTTGGTCAAGGAACCAAAGACGCATAATTGGACTTTAAAAAGCTTAATTACTTACGCGGCAGGGGAGATCTCCCAATCTTAGATGAAGTATTTGGAATATGTCACAAGGGGCGTAGCACTTGCTTACTTATTAGAGTAAGGAAAAGAGCAGAGATCTTTGTTGAAGACAACACGGCAATGCACAATTGCTAAACAAGACAAAAAACGCTATATCACAAAGATCAGTCTAACTAATCGGCCTAAGGCTTCTCTACAGACAATTTTTATCTTGCCAAACTAAAGGAAAGGAGAAGAGCCTATTCTATTTCTATTCTGAAAGATCGGATTCTATACCACTAAGCCATTCAAACTTCCTGGCTAACACGTTGCCTTACCACTTGGCCACGCCCCATTTCTATTTCTATTTGACACTAATAAACACTATTATTGATATTGGTTGTTCATCAATTCTAGTCTAAATATCTAAATATCTAAATATCTATAGAATAAATTGTTGCTAGAATTTTGATATGTCTAAATATGAGCTAAAGCAAGAGCGAAAAGCCAGGAAAGTGCCCTTAGGTAAGGGGTTCACACACTCTGTGTAGGTTACATAAGTCTTATGGTCTGATGGTGTCACCAACGCAGGGTCTTACAACCATGCACAGGCTGACTATTATGCACTGTGGATACATAGTAGCAACAAGGAAACTAAGACAGATAGGTACTCCCTGATGAGTCAATACAATCACATGGATTAGGATTAAGCACTAAAGGGATAGGATCCCAACCAGGACCTAACACTAAACCTATGTAATCATAACTGACATCTTGCACAATGTTGTGGGCACACCAAATTAGCCCCCATCGAGTAAGATTAGGATCTCCTCGACGAATGAACCAATGGGTTTCCACAATTGGGACTTGTAAGATCTTATCAAGGGAAGCTGAAGGATCCATAAGGATACAGCAGCACCACCTAAGGTGATTTAACCAAGATCCCATCCAATTTATTAAAAGAGAGTACTCTAATAAGCTTATTAAAGATGCATTACCTCAAACTCAAAGAATTTAAGAGGAGCTAGATGAAGCTCCTTAGGAGCAACTCGCTTTAAGAAAGACCCTTTAATTTGACCTAAAAGGTAGGGATTCATTGGTCAACCACCACTAAGCACGTACTCCACTAGCAGGTAGGACTTGTCGTATAAGAGCTTAAAGCACCGCCATTTGGTGGACTTCAAACTCCTACACAATGAGTGAGTCTTAAAGCTAGCACCACTTATTCTTAATAAAGTAGTATAACATTTTATGTTATACTTTTCATGAATAGCCATAAGCCCATACGGATGGTGAAAGCCTGTTAAAGCTCTCATAGAGATCAGAGATAGGTCTACACCTATTCCTTTCACTAAAAAGTGCCCTAAACAAGATTGAAGGACTGAACCAAGAGCTAAGATCTTCTCTTTCACTTAAGAAGCAAGCAATTTAATACAAGATAGCTAGATGAATAAAAAGAAGAGACTTCTCTAGCTTCTAGGAGATTCAATTAACTAAAGAGGTAGTAGATGGCCTGCTCATGTCTGTCCATGTTCTTCTGGGTCAGGAATGATTTGATAGACTTATCAAATGCCAAAATGTATAAGCGTAATGGTTTAATGTCCTGTGGGGGGGCTCAGTCTATTTTCTTTCATCAAGGACTACTTGATTGGACTCGTTCCAAACAAACTTGTCTTTATCTCTTAGTTTCAGCAACTCCATCCATGGAAGGTCCTAGAAAATTAGAAATGAATTAGTTTCTCTGGCCAATCAGTCAAGGATTGATTTCTGAAGAAGTGTGCAAGAGTTCAACACTATGCTCATTTTGTAGATCTACGATTTTCGGGTAAAGGTATAGAGTCGCTCGACTAGTAAGGAGAGGATTGAGGCTTAGCTACTTAGCAAATCCCCTTGCTTGATAGTTCAAGGCGTAAGAGCAAGATGTAGGAAAGCCAGGTGCTAGCTAGGTGTGGTCTCTTGCCTAGTCTATTGGTAGTCATCTTTCACTTGAAACAAAAGTATGGAACCTCTTATTACTCTTCCTTTTTACCTAAGTAAGAAGGAACGATGTTGACTGATTGCAACTCAGTGGTACGAAGTCACTCAATTTCACTTATGATGCCCTTTACTTCTTAGCCTTGTCAGTCACCAACATTCCAACTGTGCGAGAGGGGAGTGTAGTCACTCGAAGAGGACAACTAATATCTCCTTTTTCCTATATGCCTTTTTTCCTATGTAGGGAAATACTTATAGCATAATGGGTACTCTTTACATAAGGAGAAGACTTTAAGGAAGGTAGCTTGTAACAGATGGCTTTTATACTCGACTCTTACAACCTCTCTAGCCTTGGAACTTGCTTGTCCATTGGATGAGTCGAGATGAACTACTCTTATTAGAGTAAAGGTAGGAGCAAAGCAGTGAGAGTAGCTTGAGCGAAGCGAGAGGTTCGAAGATCTCAACCGATAGGAAGAGGTATGAAGTAGCTTGAGCGAAGTGAGAGGTTCGAAGATCTCAAGTGATAGGGAGAGGAGAGGTAACAGCTGTGAGAGCGAAGCTTTAGGAGTGAAGATTGCTCATTAGCTATGGAGTTTGATTGTTGGGGCGTAGCACTTGCTTAGTGCTTGCGTTAAGGTAGTTTACTTGCTTACTTGCTAGAGTAAGGGATTTATGACTTACTTGATAAAGTAAGGTTTTTAGAACTTACTTGTGGAAGAAGAAGGCCTTTTTTGTTTGGAGTTTTCCCTATTTTTCAGCTGCATCGCATTATTGCATAAACAATGGATCCGCTGGGCTGGATAAGCAACCTTTTCTAGAAAGGAATAAGGAATAATGAAAAGCCATGTCACTTGGGGTTGCTTATTTACTTTTTTTAGTAAGACCACTTTACTTTGGTAAGCAAAATTCTATTATATAGGCATGGTAGCTTACAAGACAAAAGCTAGCTTCTAGATGTTCTTTGCCTGAACATATGGAGGAAGCAACCTTCTGGCCTCTATACCAGTAGTGGAGTAGTTTGCTACTTTCAATCAGAAAAGGAAAATGGAGCAAGGCAAGGGAGAAAGAAGTTGTCCCCTCTTCTCTGGTAACCCACCGCCGATCATATAGAGTGCTTCGCCCGCCACCGCATATGTAGAAAAAAAGGGAGTGGGGAAGGAAGAACAACCGTTTTACTTTGGCACATAAGGTGGTGGCTAGGTAACAACTTCTTTCTCATAGTAGTACCCTTATTATCATTTTTTGCAAGTCCCTAGAAGTTTAAAGTAGGTGAAAATTTGTCCAATTTATGGCCTACCATACGATCCCTTCACACCTTCTTCGTACGGCCAAGCTTGTACCTCATAGAACAGAAATCCTATTTAGGAAGCTAGTGCCAACTTCCCTTTAGGGCACGACCTTTAATCAAATACAACCTTTGGGCAGACTAGTTGGTAGCAGTCCTTGCCTTGCTTATTCCTTCGACCTGAAGTTGGCAACCAATTGGTGGCTAATCCCCTCTGTTATGAGTGAATCCTTATGGCTCTGCTTAAGCCGAATCTGAAGTAGCATAAAACAATAATGGGCCAAAAAGGAAGATTCCATTCCATTAGAGGTTATAAAGTCAAGTTTGGTTTTTATAATGCCGTAATAAAAAAATTACTTTTGTTAATTTCCTGGCATATCAGACAAAAAGTATTTTATAATCTAATTTTTTAGGTAAATAGCACTTGTCTCATTTTATCGGCATAGGACACAGAAAGTTCTTATTCCTTTTCTCTCTTTTGAATCCCAGGGATTGCCTTAGGGAAGAGGCCAGTCCCTAAAAAAGCCATCTCAATTGGTATCATTCCCTATGTCAAATTCAAATCAAAAAAAGAAAATAAAGTCCAAAAGGAATAAAACAATGTTGTATCAGACTACTTGTCTTCTTGTAGTTGGATCTCCAAGTTTTTGGAATGCTCCAAATTCTACTTGGGCATCCAAATCTGGGTCGATACCAGTAAAAACATCTCTGATCCTTCTATGAATTACGATCCGAGAAATCCAGATTATTGAACCTATTCAAACAACCGTACCCTTTCCTTGTCAGTTGAGAACTTCCTTCCTTGCTATGCTTTCTTGCTGCTTTTGAATAAAAGCAGGACCTTGATGTCACTAAGAAAAAAGTAGCTTTTTCATTGGTAGTTAGGGGAAGATACACATTCTTCCCATAGATAGTTCACTAGGATGTTGGCAGACGAAAATTGGCGACAAGAAGGTGGGCATTTATCTAGTAAAATGGCTGACAACCTTTTACTACTAGGTAGCCATGGAGGTGCCACCGGTCACCTCCCTTAGTTAAGATGCTGAGCCTTTACTATATGATAGAACAAGGAGGCTCCCGTTCGCCCTTGGGACCACATTCTATCTGCGGCAAACCTATAGAAGAAGGTGGCTCCAAACAGCTAGAAAAATAGAAGGAGAAAGCCAAGGGTTTTTAAAGGGGAGCTAATCGATCGAAGTGAGGAAAAAAAAAAGAGGCTTGCTCACTCTAACTGGTGGTGGACCAAGGCAAAGCTTGGCCTTCACCCTAAGGGGGAGCCCAAGGAATTCCCTACATAGGAGATAAGGTAGCTAGTGTTATGCACTGTAGCCAATAAGAAAAGCTAGTCAAGGATTAGGAAGTTACCTACATTCGTGCCCAGTACCAATTGGACACTTCACTATGGTGGTTCCCTCTAGGGGTTAAGTTACACCCTACCCAACTGAACTCGAACTCAAAAGAAGACAAGGCCTTACTTTATTCCTGCCTAAAGGCAAGAATAGTGGCCTTGGGACTGTTACACTTTGATCAAGGAACTCACCCCTTGATTCCAATTCCACTATAGGAAGTGTTGTTATGATCGATTTTGCTTCTCCTCTTCATTAATAGCCTGGGAACTAAGATTCTTAATTAGAGTATGGTAGGTCCATCTTTGACCGGTTCAGGCTCGAGACTCATTCTATGACTATACTCCCATGTTTTAGGAGTCTGAGAAAGCTCTTTATCCGCATTCGGTTGCTTTCCTTCTAACGGTTGGTCTAGTTCAGAACAGTTCTAATGCGATTAATCTAGTCTAGGAATTCCTTTGGTTAACATGGATGATGTGAATCCAAGTTAGATTTCAAGGTCTCTCTTGGTCTCATATAGTAAGTAATGTAATAAGCTGTATTATATTATGTAAGATAGATATTAGCTGTATAGTCTTAATTGCAGTAAGATAGATATAATAGATGTATTGTATTCGTATTAACATTAAATGTAAGCTTAATGTAGTATTACATATACCATAGCAGTCTTAATAGTATGATTGATTCATTCCATTTGACTTAGGGATTGATGGAATCTCTCTTTAAATAATGGTTGTATTGTATTCGTATTAGCATTAAACGTAAGCTTAATGTACTATTACAAATAACATAGCAGTCTTAATAGTATGATTGACTCATTCCATTTAAATAGTCCTCTCTTCCATTTGGTTTGGGGAAAGGAAGTGCAGCGGATCTGCGACTACTTGTTCATTAGAAAGAATTGCTTTCAATTCCTTGTTTCATCCATTCGCTAAGGTTGTTTATGTAGTTTGAGTCATGAATAGCCTTCAGGCAAAGTGAAGTGATTTCCTTGTTCACAAGACTCTTAAGCTTATTTGCTACATCAAAGTGAAAGAGAAGACTGCTTTCAAGGCTTGCTGAAAGGAAAAGATGTATCTTCACATTCACAGGCATTTGGTTACATCATGGGCTAGTGCTTACATCATAGGCTAGTATACCATCATGGGCTAGTGCTTACATCATGGACTACGTTATGTTTCTCACATTTTTTCTAGTTTTTGGAGAACTGGATGTTACATTTCTCCCCCCTTAAATAAATTTTGTCCTCGAAATTTAGGGTATGCTTTACTTTTACTTTTTTCTTTTCTGGCTAACTGCTCTTTTCTTTCCCTTCTTCTTGGCTCTATACGCTTTTTTCAGCGATTTTGCTCATTTGAATTTTCTCTTAGCCAAGGGATTTTCATTGCTAGCCCTTAATGAAAGCTCTATTATTATAAGGTACTAGCTAATTCTTTTCATAAGGAAAATAAATTTCTAACTTGAGAGGCCTATTCTAGGAGAGCTTACTAATCATATTGGGTTAGTCTTAACCCATTCGCAAAGGTTAATGTTTCTTTCAGTGGACTCATTTACACATTTAGGGAGGTAACTCATTTCACATTTCGTCTCCCATAACTTCTCTCAATGGCTTCTCATAATATCTCATTATCTTTTTTTGATCATTATAGCCATCGGAGGTTTCTGTCTGTCTATTGTTTTGAAGTATATTGTCCACTGGTCATCTCTGCGTTCTTTCTTAACAGCTCATCCCATGATTACAATTCACATTCTTTTTGTCACAGGCCTCACATCTCAATACTTATTGGGATTACAGCTCCTTTGAGGAGTTTCTGCTTTTAATGATCCCAATTTCTCTGTTTACTATTACATTTGTCTCTGTAGGCTGGGACTTTTTCTCACTTTCTTTGCTCACTTACAGTGGCATTTTATAGTCCCTCATTTCAATACTAATTGCCCTAACACATGCATCTCATACTGGCACCGAAGAGCTACTATCACTGACTATTGTTGAGTTCTGGTGGGATGCTAACTATTCTCATAATTTTGCTTACTGGAGATATACTGTACCACTTACCTCATAAAAATTGCACCTGACCCCTTTCTGAATACGGAAGCTAACATGTGGGGATCTCTCTATCCCTCGGTCAGGGCTACTATTTGCTAGGTAGTGGTTTATTTGGCTCTAACTCTAGAAAGCTAATTTCTTGCTTTTCTCATCCCATACACTATGCTCATCTCTAAAAAGAGCTAGTCAGTGGTCTAACTGTCTGAGTAAAGCCTTCATATTTTTATAGCAACGGTCTACCAGACTCAGGAGGTCTCTAGTCTCTGAAATAAAAGCTAACTGAAACTGTACTGGTCTCTGAGACTAACTACTCTATAAAACTATCTCAGGCCGTCACCTCACCAGAGAACTATCATGCTGTGGCTAGGGCTTTCTATAACTCTGTGGGATCTACTATGACCCCTGGGTCTACTATAACCTCTCAAAGCCCTGCTAGGGTCTACTACAACCCACAGTGCTATACTGAGATCTACTACGATCCATCTCTGGGAGATGTCAAAGCCTAAGATCACTGTATTTGACAATAAAATACATGCTTACTAAATCTAGTTACCATTACTCATAATAGTTGAGGCTAAACTCAGAAGTACATTATGCTCTTCATGTAAAGTGGGTTCTGTGTCATCTGATTCTCTAGGATCCTATCATACTGATACTAGGGAGCATTTTAATTTTCACTTATCGCTCCTCATAGGATCCTCAGATTCCCACTTCAGCCCCTTTTTTCTTGGGCTTTCTTTTCTTACTCTATTAACTTACTTACTTTACATGTACTCATTCTAACCTTCCTCTCATATCCTGTAGTTTTCTAATTATGCCCATGTCTGCTTTCAAGTGCTTTGGCACCTGGGCATCTCACACATTGAGTATGGTGAACATCTCTGGCAGGAGAGAGGCTATGCATTGGTCCCTGTTTATTTCATTTACACATCCTATAAGGAACTTAGGCTATGCATACTGAATCTAGACATTCTCTACTAAGGATCCCTTTCTACAAGCTTTCTTTACTATTATGATATTACTGGAATCCCTTTACCTTTCTTTTCTGACTCATCTCATTCTTTAACTAACTAAGATACCTTTCGATTATCGGGACACTTTGGTGATTGATGTCGTTGTTTGCTATGCACTCAAGTTACATTACTATTAGGTTGATCAAGCCTAATATCATGTAACCATTGTTGCAAGCAAACCATAACATCAAACAATAATACACAGGAGCCTCATGACTAAGCTCAAAGCTACTGTTGCCTGTATATTGCAAGTTTCCCAATAATTTAAAATATTCCTTTCTTACTTTTCTCTATCTGCCCTATTCTCTTAGAGTACTCAGGGAAAATAGGATTCTTCCTCTACTACATCCCGAGATCTCTCTGCATTACCTGACTATTTTTACTTCGGGCAGTATCATGCTAGAAGGGCATTTATGCCAAGGACAAGTGTGCATTTTTAAGTACTTAAGCACATTAACTAAATATCTATTCTCAATCTATTATGTCCTCGGCTTAAACACTGTCATGTCTTCTCTTTCTATCTTTCTTATCCTCTTACTTAGGAAAAAAGGATGTTCTACTACTGGCGGTCTCTATTGCTAGATCAGGTTTCTTTACGCTCAAGAGAACCTATATTTTTCCTGGGTTCCACTACTTGCTCACTCTTTGTAACATCAAGAGAGTCTATTTTTCGCTCATACTCTTACTCTGCTCTTAGCTAGACCATCCCTTAGTAAAAAGAGTTTTATTTCATATAATCCTAGGAATTTCATTCTATGGTGTTCTCAGCTTATACTCTTTCTCTACATAAAACGAGACTCGCCTTCTTAGGCAGTCTCTAGCTCTCTCGAGCTTCCCTAAGGGTACTAAGGCACTATCTATTAGTCTCAGCTTGCTTTTATGTTCGGATCAGAGCTAGGCTTTCTCTCTATTTAGCCTCATCCCCAAGAGCACAGTATATTATTTTTAGGGTTTTACTAATCCAATCCAGGATACGTACTTTCACTGTCCAAATTTTACCTTACTAAAAGCTTATGCTCTACTGGGTACTGTAATCACACACGTGCCTTAACCCTATATCATTTTCATACTAGGGAGCTTGTCTGACTAATTATTAGACCCCTATCCATTTACCTCCCTGGCTTAATTTACTCATCTAATCATTACTAAAGTGAGGGCATCTTTTCTGTAGTTAATTTCTCAGCTCTTCCTCACTTTCCTTTATGACTCAAGGGGGTCTATCTAGGGGAATTTACTAACCACTATTAGGTGGTGTCCCTGACTTAGAATGTATCATCTTTCATTTCTCGATCTAGGGAGAACTTTCACTGAGCCTTTCATTTACATATCTCACCTAGAATGATGCTACTGGTCATCTTCCCTAGGCTTTAGCTTATGCTCAGCTTAAGCTATCCATCTCATTGGGCCTATAACTTACTAACTATCCTCATTCTCTTTTGAGCCTTTGTTACTGGGCTACTCATGCTTACCTCTAGGTGTTACCTATGAGGTACACTTTTCTAGGCCATTCACTGTGTGCCTCACTGCTGGTAGTCTTATCTTACATTATTTTGAGGCTACACTAACATTCTATTATTCAGTGTCTCACAGGGTAGTATCCTAAGTTGAAGTCAACACCTTAAAGGCGATTCTCAACAACCTTATTATCCTTGTGTCTAACTTTCTCTATACTGAGCTCTTATCTTTGTCTCATTTATTAGGCCCACAGATTTCTTACTAATCTTCTGTAATCATTCATTACTCTTTTCCTCTATTTATACTAGGGGTTCTCGTTCTCTGTGGGTTGTCTGACCCCTTATCAACTCCTTTCTTAAGTTGGCTTCAATATGACCAACAAGGCATTCATGGTGTCCTTTGTCGTGGCTAACACATCATTCACCATGGCTAATTAGCCTTAGGTTCACCCTAGTTTTCCTATCTGAGTATTGGCCACGGCTAACTTCTTAATTGGCCATGGCGAGGAACTCTCTGGATTACCTTGCTGTTTCATGGAATAATTGCCACAGCTAACGGCCTCTGATTGGCTTGTTTTTTCATGGATTAGATCTTCATCTTTAGCTACCAACCCGAGCATCACCACCTCTATATCTAGGCCATCATCAAGTTAGAGGATTCTACCTCTTGCTTCATTCATGCGTAACTACTTATCATCTCAGGGCTGTCGGGCTCTAGGGTGTAGTTTGTAACTTAACCTTTAGCCTGAGGGAATTAGCCTTTTGGGCTCTTCATCTTTAGCTACCAACCCGAGCATCATCACCTCTATATCTAGGCCATCATCAAGCTAGAGGATTCTACCTCTTGCTTCATTCATGCGTAACTACTTATCATCTCAGGGTCGTCGGGCTCTAGGGTGTAGCTTGTAACTTAACCTCTAGCCTGAGGGAATTAACCTTTTGGGCTCTGGAATTCATCTAGAAAATTGGGTGTTGTGGCTAGGGGATAACTCTCTTCCTCATTCCCCTCTGAACTGGTCCTGTACAGTCGTAGTTTCATCTCATATTGCGTTGCATCATTACTTATCTCTGTATTAAGCAGGACATCTCGGAATGGCTTGAGTATGACTACTAGGGAGAATTAGGCCTCACATACTCTCTCTAGCAAGCCTTTTCATATCAATGAGATTATGTCTCCTTGTTTATGTCTAGGGCTTGCCACTGATCCCGACGAGTTATCACATCTCATCAAGCTCTAGCCGTCGGATCCCTCAGCTCTGGTAAAGCTTAACTCTCCTCAAGCTACTCTAGAGGCCACTCTTTCCCACTGTCCACTAGCTTCTCTAAGACCATCATACAATTTACTCATCATGAACAAAGCCACAAGCTATCTTCACACACCCAAAATACCTCACATAAGGCTCTACCTATCCATTCAAGCATTTACATAGCCCAGTTGCTACATCTTCAAGCCAAAATCCAATCCAAGAGAACCTAAAACTTTGCTTTAATACCAATAAATATAATACCATCATTTCTAGCTCATATCTATCATCATTTACAAGTTCATGTGATATGCTCCATGAAGGAAGTAAGAAATTCCATTGAAATTAATACATTTTCTTGCGTTGCGTCATATGTAAAAATTTCATTCGGTATCACGTGGACCGTGTGAGCTCATACCATCTATTCTCATATTTAATTACATGAATACAACTCATTTTCATCATAAAATGTGGCTCACATCACGAGAAAACCGAAATGAAGCATAAAACATGGACATTTATTTTCAGCCAGATTTGACTCTTTTCTGACCAAACTTTGAAAAATCATAACTAATTCTAGAAAAATTGAAATAATAGATTCTTGGATATCCTGGAAAGTTATGGATGTATACTTCATAATAAAAATATATCTAGACCATAACATGCATCACAGAGGATGTTTGACGTCCAAAAAGGTCCAGAGGTCAAGCTGCTACTGATGTTGTCACAGATTTTTATAGAAAACTTTGAAAATGCCCAATTAATTTTAAAAAATCCAATTCATGCAAATGATACCAATCTAGAAAGCTATGAATGTTAACTAGAGGGGAAAAATAACTCCAGACCTCAGAATTTAATAGAACAATAACTGAGATCAGATGAAGCTTTTGATACTGGATAGAATCTTTAAAAATTCATATCTCTCTCTCTAGAGCTCCAAATGAGGTGCTTCTAGTTGGCACAAGTCACTGTGAATGTCTAGTTTCTCTATATAAAATTTCATGGCAATTGGACATCATTTGAGCCCTGTGTGACAGATCTCATTTTCGGACCAAATGAATAGTGCAGCAGATCAAAATCAGAAAAATTACCAAATTTGAAAATTCGTCAAATATTCTGTAGACCTCCAAAAATTTTGTTCTTTAACTTCCCAAAAAGCTCTCAACAAATTTGCATGCAAAATTTTAGATCAAGAAGAACTCATTTGGACAAAAAGTGACATAGGGTTCCATTATGATCAATTTTGACTCCATATGAGGTACCAAAGTAACCAAATGGCTTTCCCTAGGGTTTGGTACCTTTTAGGCAAGTCTAAAAGCATGATTAAGACTTTTGTAAGCTGCCCAAATGGTCCCAAACTCTATGCCTTTCATTTTGGCCATCTCATCCATACTTGTGCATAATTCCATATTATCATTAAGGAAGCTACAATGCTGTCCAAATTTCATTTTAGGGGTCACATAGCATATTCTCCCATTCATACATGTCATAATACCATAATTACATATGGTCATAACATTATAATACATATATATCTATTGAATACATCAATTGCTATTCTTATAGTCTTAAAGTAATAAAATTTCCACATTTCAATGTCATTGCTTCATCTCTCATGTGGTTGACTCCCATTGCCTTGCTCTTTGGGTCCACCTAGCATATTTGATCATTGAAGAGGAGGGAATGAGATTCAAAGAATCCCAATAGCTCATCTCCCATTCAATCATACATAATAGATGTAAAAAAGTCTCATAAATGCATGTATGGTCATGTGGATATGTGCAAACATTCAAGAGACATTTTCATCATTTGAGAAAGTCATACATAGCATACAAAGGCTTGCCAAGCAAGTGGATTGGCCTTACCCAATTTCTTGTGGATATTGGACTTGCCTCACCCATTCTTTAATGCATTCTTGGACTCAACCATACTCTTAGGAGCCCACTTTACTTTTGGGAGACTCTTTCCTTTGTCTCAACCAATCTTAAGGTTTCTTAGCTTATCCTCACCATGACTAAGGGTTCTTGGCCACACCACACTCAAGCAAACCCAAGCATACATCAAAACATCATATGAAACATAATATGTCATCATAAAACCATAGCATATGAAATCATGCTATCATACTTTTCATGGCTTGAAAATACACATACACACATTCTAAGACAAGCTAAGCATACATCCATGCATGAGAGAAGGTGGAGAGAGCTACCTTGCACACAATCACACACTTTTTCTCTTGAAATTCCCTCCCATGCTTCGGCCACAAACCCATAAACTTGTAGAGATCGTTTCTCTTGGCCTAGATACAATTTATGGAAGCCAATTAGGTTCATGAAACAAATTCTAAGGCCACACAACTTGCTTAGACACTAGGTTGTTCTATAACCCCATTATGGTCTATAAATGCACTTAATGAAGCAACACCCCTCAAATAATTTCTAGGCTCTATTCTTTCCTTTCAAATATGATTCTTGAATCCTTTTAAGTCTCTTGGAGTCATCACACAATTAAAACAAAGGGCCTATCATTATGTTGCTTCTTTAGGTCATAATATGGACCTAAAGCACTAACTCACTTTCTATGAATTCTAAATTTTTTCCAAGGCCTCCCCTCATTTTCATTCATCATACATGACTCAAGAATGGCCTTAGAAAAATTTAAAACTCTCCTTAGCTACCCCAACCTTGCTTGCCTGAGACTATGCCCCTTTTTGGCCTCCTTGAAATTCTCTTTGTTTTCTTGAAGGAGAAAGCATGTGGGGAGCATCTTAGGATCTTAGGAGCTCATTTAAACTCTTAATTAGACCTAGGAATCAACATATAAAATCAGATTTTGGAAGGTGCACATAAAACCCTAGAATTTGCATCTTGAAATCTAATAGTTTTTTGATAATTCCATTTGCATATTCTTAATCTCCACACCCTTTTTCCTTAGATTCATGCTTGTTTCTGCCTAAAAATCATCTCCTCCTAGGGTTTTCCCAAGTGGGACAAAATGGTGGAGAAGGGAACCAAAGATGACAACCATAGGAAGAGAAATTACCTTGTTTTCTTGCTTTTTCTCACTTGAATCTTGTGTTCTTTGAGCTCCTCTTTTCAAATCCGAATTTTCCCTTGAATTTATCCCTTGAATCAGATTTATAAACTCCATTTTAATCAAAGGAAACAAAGGAGAAGGGAGGAGAGGAGGTGTAGATGAAGAAAAGCATGAAAAACTACCATGGAAACATACCTTAAGCTTAGATTTTCTCTCCCTTTTCTTCTTCCCTTAGTGTGCCACTCTCCTAGGGTTCTTCTTCTGATTTGGGGCTGAATAATCTGAAGCTAAATGAGGGAGAGTGTGAGGCACCACCTATTTATAAGGGAGGAAGAAGCACTTTTTCAAAAATTTTCAGTTTGCCCTTCATTCTTGGCATTTTCGTTTCTCCTTCGTTTTAGCTCCTTTTTTAGAATCATCTTTCCATTATAAAATTTAGATTCCCAATTTAATAAAATGCCTTTGGAATCACTCAAATCGGAGCTAAAACCTTCCCAAACGAATTAGTCAAAGTTTATGTCAACCAATGTTAGAAAACATCCACCGGAAGGGTTTTAACTGTCCCGGGGCTTTCCATGGTTTTTAGGACCTCTGAGAACCCTAAAGAACTCAAAAATTTTATTTAAAAAGCTCTCCTATGTGAATTGCAAAATTTACTCAAAATTACGAAAATGCTATTACGTTTCGTAAGCTTTTCCGTAAGAAATTGTTTCTTCATTCTAGCTCTATTTTTCTTTCCGTCTGAGCTTGGGATTCTCATTTTTAGGAGTCTAGAATGCTTCCTAAATTTTTCAAGACCTTAACTATCTCATTTTCGGGGGCTTCTTTTTGTATCCGGTGAATTTCATTCGTTTACGGAGAAACCGTATGTTACATTTCTCACGTTTTCTTTGGTTTTTGGAGAACCAGATGTTACACAAAGAATCCCAATAGCTCATCTCCCATTCAATCATACATAATGGATACAAACAAGTCTCATAAATGCATGTATGGTCATGTTGACATGTGCAAACATTCAAGAGATACTTTCATCATTTGAGAAAGTCATACATAGCATACAAAGGCTTGCCAAGCAAATGGATTGGCCTCACCCAATTTCTTGTGGATATTGGACTTGCCTCACCCATTCTTTAAGAGATTCTTAGACTCAACCATACTCTTGGGAGCCCATCTTTCTTTTGAGATACTCTTTGCTTTGTCTCAACCAATCTCAAGGGTTCTTGGCCTCACCACAGTCAAGTAAACCCAAGTATACATTAAAAACGTCATATAAACATAATATGTCATCATAAAACCATGGCATAGGAAATCATGCTATCATACTTTTCATGGCTTAAAAATTCACATACATACATTCAAGACAATCTAAGCACACATCCATACATGAGAGAAGGTGGAGAGGGCTACCTTGTATACAATTACACACTTTTTCCTTTGAATCCAAGCTCCCCTTTTCGGCCACACACACAAAAAAGTGTAGGAAAGTTTTCTCTTGGCCTAAACACAATTTATGGAAGCCAATTGGGTTTGTAGAATTAATTCTAAAGCCACACACTTGCTTGAACTCTAACTTGATCTATAAACCTCATTATGGTTCTATAATTGCACTTAATGAAGCAACACCCCTCAAATAAATTCTAGGCTCTATTCTTTCCTTTCAAATATGATTCTTGACTCCTTTTAAGCCTCTTGGAGTCATCACACAATCAAAACCAAGAGCCTAACTACATGTTGCTTCTTTAGGTCTCATTATGAAGCATAAAGCACTTACTCACTTTCTATGGTTTCTAAATTTCTCCCAAGGCTTCCTCTCATATTCATTCATCATATATGACTCAAAAATGGGTTTAAAGAAATTTAAAACTCTCCCTAGCTACACAAACCCCTTTAGGCTGAGACAATGGAGGTTTTTGCTCTCTATGGACCTTGCTTTGTTTTCTCAAGGAGAGATGCATGTGGGGGCCTCTTAGGGATCTTAAACTCTCATTTAGACATAGGAATCAAGGTATCAAATCAGATTTTGCAAAGAACATATGAAACCCTAGACTTTGCATCTTGAATTTCTATGGTTATTTGTTAATTTTCTTTGCATATTCTTAATCTCCACACTCTTTTTCCTTAGAATCACCCTTGGTTCTGCCTAAAAATCAACTTCTCTTAAGTCTTCTCAAGTGGGGCGAAATGGTGGAGAAGGAGAGCAAAGGGTAGCAACCATGGAAGAAGAAAATACCTTGTTTTCATGGCTTTTCTCACTTGAATTTTTTGTTCTTTTATGCTCCTCTCTTCAAATAGATTTATAAACTTCATTATAATCATAGGAAACAAAAGAGAATGGAGGAGAGGAGGTTTGGATGGAAGAAAGCATGAAAAACTACCAAGAAATCATACCTTAAAGCTTGAATTTCTTCTCCTCTTCTTCTTCCCTTGGTTTGCCACTCTCCTAGGGTTTTTCTTCTAATTTTAGGTAGAATAATCTGAGACTAAATGAAGGAGAGAGTGGGGTGCCTCATATATATAGGTGGAGGAGAATGGCTTTTTCAAAAATTCTCATTTTGCCCTTCATTCTTGGCATTTTCGTTTCTCCTTCGTTTGAACTCCTTTTTGAGAACCGTCTTTTCCATTATAAAATTTAAGTTCCTAATTTAATAAAATGCTTTTGGAATCACTCAAATCAGAGCTAAAATCTTTCTGAATGAATTCATCAAAGTTTGGGTACATCGACGTTAGAAAACGTACACCGGATGGGCTTTAGCTATCCAAGGCCTTCCTATGGTTTTTAGGGCTATTGAGAACCCTAGGGAACTCAAAAATTTCATTACGTTTTGTAAGCTTTTCATAAGAAATTGTTTCTTCATTCTAGCTCCATTTTTCTTTCCTTCTGAGCCTGGGATTCTCATTTTTAAGAGTCTAGAATACTTCCCAAATTTTTTGGGACCTTAGCTACATCATTTTGGGGGACTTCCTTTTCTATCTGGTGAGTTTCATTCGTTTATAGAGAAATCGTACGTTATGTTTCTCATGTTTTCTCTTGTTTTCAAAGAATCGGATGTTACATTTCGCTCTGTCCTCACTTCTCTAAAGCGTTAGCCAGTCGCTACTGTCTAGAGAGAGAAAGCTATCGCCTGGCAGTGCTCAGTTATCACTTCACAAGTGCATATATCGACAAGTAGCTATCTAAAGAAAGAGTTAGTCTAACAAAAATTCCTTATCTAAAGCTTCGGCCTTATTTCTAAATTTATTACTTAGGCTGTTTCTTTTTTGTTCATTAATAGAACTCCAATGATTATCCAATTCATCATAGGAGAGTTTTTTTGTTGTGAAGAAAGACGTCTTTTTTGCATCATTTCAAGAAAAGTTGACAAACTAAATGGATCCATAAAATATATTCTTTCTTTTGCATCACTTTAACATGTATGAAAAAAAAATTGTCACATTTCATTTCTTATAGCATTTTCAAATCGATCATTTTTTATATATTGCAATGGACGATGGAATCGTTTATAATAAAAAAGAATCTTTATAAGAGGTTTTTCCAATCGAAAGATATCTTTCCCTTCTCTTTCAGTCTTCATCCTAATTTTTGTAGTTTCATTCGGGAATACTAGTTCCTTGGGCTTAGGAATTTAGTCCCAGTCCCACTTCAAGCCTATCCTCTTCTCTTTCCAGTAGATTGAGTTGGAGTTTCATTTTCCAATTAGAGTCCTTCTGAAAAGAAGGCAGTTGGAAAGCTGGGGATCCGAATAGACACAAAAGCGATAAGATCAATCTTTCATAGGTCTTTGGATAGGGCAAGTTAGATCTTTTCTTACTTTTGAGTAAGGGATGGTATCTTTTCCACCTGTGAATGTGAAGATACATCTTTTCCTTTCAGCAAGCCTTGAAAGCAGTCTTCTCTTTCACTCTAATGTAGCAAATAAGCTTAAGAGTCTTGTGAACAAGGAAATCACTTCACTTCGCCTGATCCGCTGCACTTCCTTTCCCCAAACCAAATGGAAGAGAGGACTATTTAAATGGAATGAGTTAATCATACTATTAAGACTGCTATGCTATATGTAATACTACATTAAGCTTACGTTTAATGCTAATACAAATACAATACAGCTACTATTTAAAAAGAGATTCCATCAATCCCTGAGTCAAATGGAATGAGTCAATCATACTATTAAGATTGCTATGCTATATGTAATACTACATTAAGCTTACGTTTAATGCTAATATGAATACAATACAGCTATTATATCTATCTTATTGCAATTAAGACTATACAGCTAATATCTATCTTACGTAATACAATATAGCTTATTACATTACTTGCTATATATTACATGTAATGAATACAATAACAATACAGCATACGTTTAGTTTAAAGCTATTAATAAAGCCGGTAGTGTACTTACACAAGACTAATTAAGTAATTGCTTACAGCGTAATTTAATACATATTACGTAATACAGTACATTGATAAGCTAATTAAAATATATACTACAATGAATACTGCATTGATATATTATCTTAGTTACATAATTAATATTAATACAGCATAGCGTAAAGTAAGACATCTTACGTCTAGTCTAATACATTAAATAAAGCTTATGTTAAATAGAAAGCAATGTAGTCTTTATTACAGCTATTCGATATACTGCATATCATACTAGCTGGTTGTTTACTGCATTGTTATATACTACATTATTCTTCTTATCAATTACATAAGCGATAGATAAGAACTCATGTAACTAAATCAATTTAATACTAATTACTCGCCGGATAGATAACTGACTGAACGTAATACTTCTTAATACATTTAATTGCAATTAATACAATACTGAATACTAGCCATATATCTTACATGCTATATTCAATACAGCGAATGTTTAAAACAATAATAAAGCATGTATAGTGCTTATAGGACGGGGAGTGGTGACCCCTAATAAGACTATAGACACTATACTGCTATTCTCGACAATGGTGGCTCCAAACGTCACATAGGTACAAAATATCGAAGAAGTTTTGCCCTTCATTCATGTTAGGGAAGAGAACGGATTCGGCCCTTAAAGATAGAGAAAGCAAAGAGCAAAGACTTAACTTTTAGTAGTGCTTGGGTGCCATTAATCCGATGGCCCCCTTCGCTCCCCCTAAGGAGCAATTGGGAGGGAGTCCTTGAACTGGGAAACCCACGATTAAGAGGTCAGATCACACCATCCTCATTGATCTAACTCGGGTAGGTATGCTCATAAAGAGAGATCCTACCACATATGTTTCAGTTTGAGAGCCCCCTATTTTCTCGATGTCTTCTTCTCTTTCGAGTGGGAGGCATTCTTCAATAGCTTTCATTACTAAGGGGCCCAATCCTAAGAATAAGAGTTTCAAAAGACTCGATCTATCTGACCTTACCATAGTCTCCTTCGAGGTGTGGTCAACCTAATAGGTCTCATACCTTCAAAAGAGATGGGGTCAGCATTAAACTCGAGATGTGAAATCAAATCTTGTGCCATATGTACTGAGATTGCTCGAGAGACATGGTCACAAGCCCAGCAAATAGTTCCCTCCTAAGAAGATGGGCTTAGGGTTTAAGTAAGGAAAGAGCTTATAGCCACGTTATCGGGCTTGTCTTATTGATAACCTTGAGATCGACGAAGATTGCGCTTCGGCTAGTGGTGAAGGAAAGGGGGAAGCAACTCGTTCCTTCCTTGTGGAGGGCATTAGAGGTAAGGATACAACTAAGGCTATTTTCCTCTGCGCCTTCGCTGTCTCCTTAGCCTTTATCCTAAGTGGGTCAAAAGGTTAGTTCTTTGGGGTGAGAACCACTCCCTCGTTATATGATTAAGTGGCTCATTAGAAAGATAGTTCAATCGCCCTAGGGTAAGAGAGCCTTTCAAAGGATGACGATTGATTCAATTGCCCTCTCTACTCAATTAATTGAATCTAGTTGCGTAAAGCAGCATAAGCACTAACCTGATCTAAGGAAAGAGGGGGAACATGAAAGTAAGGCTATTTCGAGGTGTCAAGCGTCTGTAGGCTTATCAGCCATGAAGTAAGCATAAGCAAAAATAGGCTAAAAAGACGGTTAGAAGGCATTTAGAGGACCTATTTTCAGCTAGTCATAACAAGAACTCTTAAGTCCTTTATAGTGGGATGAGACTATTGGTTCAACCAATCAATCTCTGAAGTGCAGGTGCAGGATAGGGGGTTACTACTCAACTAATAAGTGTTGGATTGGAGGGGAAATACTATTTCAAAATTAAAAAATGAAAAGCTTATGCCATTATTCTTGCAAGAATGGACTAACAGGATTAGCTACCCAGCTAATCTTTATACTTAAATACTATTACTGTATAGTTAGATTTCATTATCAAAGACCTATTACTAGCTATTTCATGGGTAGTGCCAAAGAGTGTGAACTGTACAAGTTAACAATAACATTGATTAAATGAGAGAAGGGGCTCTAAAAGGAATGGAATGAGTCAATCATACTATTAAGACTGCTATGCTATATATAATACTACATTAAGCTTACGTTTAATGCTAATACGCCTTTTGTTGTCACCTTTTACCTAGGGCTAGTTTTCTAGCGATATTTCTTTATCCTAACCCTTGCCTCGGTCTTCTAGTTGATCACTTGATAAAGAGAAAGCCTTAGCGGTTATTATCCACAATTCCAGAGAAGCACTTAAGCCCATTGATGGGCTAGTCAGCAAAGCCCAACATGCTTCAACCCATGCTCCAACCACGCCTGATTAATCCATGAACTGTACAATGCTAATTCGTGTAGATAAATGCTTGTGCCTTCTATCCACCTACTATACCTCTTACCGAGGGAATCTTTGTTTGATCTTTTTTTTTTTATGTTCTCATCCTTTGATTAGTAATAGGATAAACATATATAAAAAGTTCAGTGTGAAATTTGAATGAGATAGATTGTTTAAAATGCAAATAATTAGGAATTGAAATTAGTACTTGAGGTTATATAAAATCAGAGCTGAAAAAGGATATACTTTTAATCTTAAAGTATTCTATCAAAATCAAAGGAACTGCATTCCATTTTTTTGTATCATGCAAATTCCATTTGTGTGTATATGTTCACGGTAAACATATTCTATAGTACTCTATTTCATTACACAGATCGGGAGTAATCAAAAAAGCTAGGTCTAGTAGTTCGGTATCTCTTTCTCTTAGAATCCTAAATATGACGCTACTAATAATTATGCTAATCCATATATTTTTCTTTTCCATCAATCAGTATTAGTTGAAGAAATGGAAATTACAATATTGGTTTGATGATAAATGTGAAACGAAAAAAGAAAAAAGAAAAAAAAAAAGAGAGATTCCTGTTAGAAATGAGATTATGTTTGTTATTTTGACTCTCTTTCACAAAAGAAATGAATTGATACATTTTTTATTAGATTTCTATCCATCGAGACTAACAGGGCTCGAACCTGTAGCTTCCGCCTTGACAAGGCAGTGCTCTAACCAATTGAACTACAGTCCCAAGAAAAAAAGGTGTACAGCATACATATTCTTACAATTTCATTCAAACCCTTTCTATTTTAATTTTAGATTAGAATTGTTTTGTTCTAACTGGCAGGGGTGGGACTAATATATTGATATCTATATGGATATGCACTTTAGCAAGATCGACACGAATTACTAGTAATCTATTCATTATTGCCAAATCGATTGAAAATCAATCTTTCAATGAATCAATGAAAATAAAAAAGAGTCTTTTTTATTTAAACTTTATACTTATAAATCTTGATATGAATTTAAATCATTAGCAAGATCTGAATTTATGGAAAAAATACATAATAAAATAAATAGTGGTAGGGATGTAGAAGATTTTTATTCTTCCGTATCAGAGTGTATTCGGCATTTTCGAAGAATAACAAAAGGCTACATCATTTCATGGTGGATCGGCTAATTATTGGGTAGAGCTGGATTTGAACCAGCGTAGACATATTGCCAACGAATTTACAGTCCATCCCTATTAACCACTCGGGCATTAACCCAAGAAGAATCAATTTCAGTCTTTATTGATAATCCACAATCAACTTCCTCTCATAGTGTAACACCATATATGTCTAGCTCATATCATAACATTTACATGTCTCACATTCATAATTTCCATGAAGGAGCAAGAAAAAGGAGTTAAAATAATACAATTTCTTGCGTTGCGTTGCGTCATGTATAAAAATTTTCATTGGTGTCGCGTGGATCGCGTGAGCTCATACTATACATTATCATATTTAATTATATGAATACAACTCATTTGGATCATAAAATATGGCCCACATCTCAAGAATCATGAAGGGAAGCTCAAAATATACCTATTAAATTTCAGCCAGAATTGGCCCATTTTCTGACCAAACTTTAGAAAATCATAACTAATTCTAGAAAAATTAAAATCATGTATTCTTGGTCATTCTAGAAAGCTACGGATGTCTAATTCACATAAAAATATGCCCAGACCATAACATCCACCACAGAGGACGTTTGACATCTAAAAACGTCCAGAGGTCAAACTACCTTCTGAAGCTTTCACAGATTTCTGCAGCAAACTTCAAAAATGTCTAATTAATTCCAAAAAAATCCAATCCATGCAAATGATACCAATAAGGAAATCTGTGGATGTTAGCTCAGGCAACCCAGATCTTGAAATTCAATAGAACAGTAACTCAGGTCAGGTAAGGGTCCTGATACTGGACAGAATCTTCAAAAATTCATATCTCCCTCTCTAGATCTCCAAATAAGGTTCTTCTAGTTGGCACAAGTCACTGTGAATGTCTAGTTTCTTTGTATAAAATTTTATGGCAATTGGACATCCTTTGAGCCCTGTGTGATAGATTTCATTTTCAGACCAAATGAATAGTGTAACAGACCAAAATCAGAAAAATTGCCAACTTTGAAAATTTGACTCTTGATTTAATCTTGTAGCTTTCAGTTTTCCTCCAAATTTATCTCTACCATTTAATTTCCATTTACCCATTAAGAACTTGAACAAATAATAGAAATATATTAAGTGGAAGAATTTATAAAATTATTTTAACAAGAATTTATGCATTAAAAACCAAGAATTTTGCAAATTAATTCCTATGGTACAAAATTGGCCAATAAAAATCAAATATCATCTAATAAAATCCATTAAGCCATAATTTATTATCAAAATGTCCAAATCAAGGGGAATAAAATATATAAAAATGATATTTATCAATTCTCTCACACTTAAACTTTTGCACACCTGGGTAAAAGGAATCAAAACTCCAAGGAAAGGCTAATGATAAGAAACCAAAAAGGAAATGTGTAGGCCACTTAGCACAAGGAAAATCATAGCATATCAACATCCTATCCATTCAAGTCATATCACTTGCATCAATACAACAAGTACCATAACAATATACTTAACAAAAATGAACTACAATGATAATCCCTCACATTAATTAGTGTTTGTCAGTCTACTCTCTAGTGTTTAGAGTTAGGTGTCCACTCTCAAATTTCAACCTATCCAACTTTACTACCATATGCTTGGCTATTATCTACATCAACACCACTCAAAATCAAATGTCAATGTATGAATCATGAGATCTTTATTATGGTTATAATGTAGGCCAAGGTAAAAAACAAGCAATAAACAAAAAAAATAAAGATAATTCAAGAAGCAAAATGAATACCTAAAATCATCAAGAGCATAAAGAAAAAAGGATGTAGAATAGAATAAATGTGCATTTCAAGGCTCTATTACAAATAAACATGTGCACAACAAACACAAAAAGTAAATTTTTCTTTCTTTCTTTTCCTTTTCTTTTGCTTATTTCATTTCATATACTTTTCTTTTGCTTTTCTTCATCTTTTTTTCAAATATATATTTTCTCTTCAAACTTTTCCTCAACTATGTACATTCCTTAACAAAAGCACCATTTTTTTAACAATTTTCCAATTATGCACATTTTCCAAAAAGAACAAACAATATAGCTTAAAATTGATGTGGAAATGCACATTTATCTACCCTATCAAGATACAATGCTCTTAACAACTAAAAGTATCCTAATCAAGGTAGGAAAGATATTTATTTTTTTTCATGGATAAAAAGTTTAAAAAGAAAGCATATAAAGCTCATAGAGGTAAAACAAATGGTAAAACACATGTAGGATGGCTATTTGGCTCTATATAAAACAAAACAAAAATGAATGCCTTAATCCTTTCTGTGCATGGTAAATATACAAATGTGGCCTTGAATAAGATTTAAGCAAGTTCTAGAGTAAGAGTAAGATAGGGGATATGCACTAGAAATGAATATCTGTAACACCATAATTTCTAGCTTATTTCATGATGCTCATGTGCTTCACATCATTAAACTCCATGAGGGTATATGAAAAAGGGAATAAAAATAATGGATTTCTTTGCATTGCGTCATATTTAAAAATTCCATTCAGTGTCATATGGAATGTGTGAGCTCATACTATACATTCTCATATTTAATTACATCAATATAACTCATTTGCATCATAAAATGTGGCCCACAACTTAAGAAAAACTGAAATGAAGCATAAAATATGGAGGTTTAATTTCGGCCAGATTTGGCCCCTTTTCTGACCAAAATTTGAAAAATCATAACTAATTCTAGAAAAATAGAAATCATGAATTCTTGGCCATTCTAGAAAGCTACGGATGTCTACTTGAGACTAAAAATACACCAGATCATAACATCCATCACAAAGGGCATTTGACATCCAAAAAGGTCCAGAGCTCAAACTACCTTTTGAAGCTTTCACAGATTTCTACAGCAAAATTCAAAAATGTCCAATTAATTCCAAAAAAATTCAACCCATACAAATGATATCAATAAGGAAAGCTGTGGATGTTAGCTAGAGGGAAAAAATATTTCTAGACTAGTTCAGTTAACCCAAACCTCGAAATTCAATAGAACAATAACTCAGGTCGGGTAAGGGTCCTGATACTAGATAGAATGTTCAAAAATTCATATATCCCTCTATAGACCTCCAAATGAGGTGCTTCTAGTTGGTACAAGTCACTGTGAATGTCTAGTTTTCCTATATAAATTTTTGTGGCAATTGGACATCATTTGAGCCCCTGTGTGATAGAATTCGTTTTCAGACCAAATGAATAGTGCAGTAGACCAAAATCAGAAAAAATTTTAACTTTTGAAAATTTATCAAATATTCTGTAGACCTCTAAAAATTATGGTCTTTAGTTTCCCAAAAAGCTCTCAATAAGCTCTAATAGCATGCCAAATCTTAGAGTAAGAAGAGCTCGTTTGGCTAAAAAGTGGCATAAGGTTCCATTATGGTCATTTTTAGCTCCATACGGGGTACTAAAGTGACCAAATGGTTTTCCTTTAGTCTTGGAACCTTTTGGGAAAATCTAAAAACATAATTAGGACTTGTGTGAGCTGCCCAAATGGTCTCAAACCTCATGCATCCCATTTTAGCCTTTTCATCCACATGTATGCACATTACATCAAACTTTCCAAAATGCATACCTTGGCATTACATACCCAAATTTTATTCTAGGGTTCATACATCATATCCATACATTTATACGTCACATGATATCATAATTGTAATATTCGGTTCTCTGAAAATCAGAGAAAACATGAGAAACGTAATGTACAGTTTCTTCGTAAACGAATGAAATTCACAGGATACAAAAGGAAGTCCCCTAAGATGATGTAGTTAAAGTCCTAAAAAATTTAGAAAACATTCTAGACTCCTAAAAATGAGAATCCCAGCCTCAGAGGGGAAGAAAAATGGAGCTAGAATGAAGAAACAATTTCTTATGAAAAGCCTACAAACGTAATGGTATTTTCGTAATTTTGGGCAATTTTTGGAATTCACACAGGAGGGCTTTTTAAACCAAATTTTTGAGTTCTCCGGGGTTCTCAAAGGCCCTGAAAACTATGGGAAGCCTCGAGACAGTTAAAACTCCTCCGTTGGACATTTTCCAATGTCAGTGTGCTCGAACTTTGGCATTACATTCGCCGGGAAGGTTTTAGCTCTGATTTGAGTGACTCCAAAGGAATTTTTCTTAATTGGAAACCTAAATTTCACAATAGAAAAGATGGTTCTAAAAAAGGAGTTAAAACGAAGGAGAAACAAAAATACAAAGTATGAAGGGCAAAATTGGAATTTTTAAAAAAGTCCTTTTGCCCTAGCTATATATAGATAGCGCCTCACACTCCCCCATTTCACTTCAGAATTTCCAGCCCCAAACCAAAAGCAAAGCCCTAGGAGAGTGGCACACCAAGAGAAGAGAAGAAGGAGAAAAAATTCAAGCCTTTAGGTATGGAAATTTGCTTGTTTTTCATGCTTTCTCTTCACCAATCTCTTCTCCTCTTTTTCCCTCTTCTTCTCCATGATTTTTCAGAAGTTTTGAGGGCTGTTTTGAAGGAAGAACAGAGGGAAATTTTCGGATTTGAAGAGAAGAGCTTGGAGAAAGCAAGATTCAAGCCAAACTAACCAAGGAAATAAGGTAAAAATGCATTCTATGGTAGCTATGTTGATGTCCCTTTCTTCTCCATTTTGACCTACACTAAGAACCCTAGAAGGATCTAATTTTCAAGCCCAACTAAGCATGATTCTTAGGTATTTAATGGAGAGGAATAAGAATATGTAAAGAAAACCATGAAATAGGCATTAGGATTCAAGATGCAAAACCCAGGGTTTCTAGTGCACCTTTCAAATTCTGAATTTATGTGATGCTTCCTAGGTCTAATTAAGAGTTTATATGAGTTCTTGAGACACCTAAGATGCTCCCCACAAGCTTCTTCCTTCAAGAAAACTTAGAGCACTCCAAGAAGCCCAAATGATGCCATAGTCTCGGCCAAGCATGTTCCATATAGCTAGGGAGAGTTTTAAATTTTTCTAAGGCCATTCTTGAGTCATATTTCATGAATGAGAATGAAAGGAGGCCTTGGAAAAAATTAGAACTTATAGAAAGTAATTTGGTGTCTTAGGTTCCATATTATGACCTAAAGAAGTAACATGGTGCTAGGCCTTTTGTTTTAATGATGTGATGACTCCAAGAGGTTTAAAAGGAGTTAAGAATCATATTTAAGAGGAAAGAATGAGGCCTAGAAATTGTTTGAAATGTGTTGCTTCATTAGGTGCCAATATGGACCATAATGGAGCTTATAGAGCCATCTAGTGTTTCACCAAGTTATGCAATCTTAGAATATGTTTCATGAACCTAATTGGCTCCCATAAATTGTATCTAGGCCAAGAGAAACCATCTCCACCAATTCTTGGGTGTGTGGCTAAAAGAGGAGGCTTAAAATCCAAGGAAAAAGTGTGTGATTGTGTGCAAGGTAGCTCTCTCCACCTTCTCTCATGCATGGATGTGTGTTTAGCTTGTTTTAGAATGTGTGTATGTGTATTTTCAAGTTATGAAAAGTATGCTAGCATGCCTTTATACGCCATGATCCTTGATGCCATGTTATGTTTTCTAATGAGTGCATGATGTTTATATGAGTTTACTTGAGTGTGGAGAGGCCAAGAACTCTTTCCTTTGGTGAGGATGAGCCAAAAACCCTTGAGCTTGGTTGAGACAAAGTAAAGAGTCTCCCAAAAGCAAGGTAGGCTCCCAAGAGTATGGTTGAATCCAAAGTGCTCAGAGAATAGGTGAGGTAAGTCCAAAATCTATGAGGTGAAGTGTGAGGCTAATACAAGCACTTGGTGAACTCTTGAATGTCTTATATGAGTGATTCACATTCCAAGCTTGTATTAAAAATGTCTATGATTTCCATTTTCTCCATGCAAGCATTTGTAAAGCTTGCTTTGCACATATTATGTATGATTGAATGGGAAATGAGCTATTGGGATTCTTTGAATCTCATTCCCTCCTTTCCAATGATCTAACATGCTAGGTGGACTAAGTAATTATGATGAAGGGAGCCAACAACAATGAAGAAGAGAGATTGACAAGCTTATGCCTTGTTTTGTCCATTTTGGAACCAAAATGATGGCTTATAATGTAGATGATATTGTAAATGTATTATAAACCTTGAGACATGTATAAATATGCTATTATGTGATGTTTATAACTATGGATATGATGTATGAACTCTAGAATACCATTTGAGTTTGTAATGCCCAATTATACAATGTGAAAGTATGATGTGAATGTGCATAAATGTGGGTTGAATGGCCAAAATGAGATGCATGAGGTTTTGGACCATTTGGGCAGCTCACAAAAGTCTCAAATGTACTTTTAGACTTGCCCAAAAGGTGCCACAACTAAGGGAAGGCCATTTGGCAAATTTGGTACCTCATATGGAGCCAAATTTAATCATAATAGAACCCTATATCACTTTTTGGCCAAATGAGCTAGTCTTGATCTGAGATTTGGTATGCAATTAGGTATTATTGAGATCTTTTTAGGAAGCTAAAAATTATAATTTTTAGAGGTCTACAGAATATTTGATGATTTTTCAAAGATGGCAATTTTCATAGTTTCTGGTTTGCTGCACTATTAATTTGGTCCAAAATTGTTTTCTGTCATACAAGGCTCAAATGATGTCTAATTGCCACAAAATTTTATACAAAGGGACTAGATAATCACAGTGACTTATGCCAACTAGAAGCACCTCATTTGGAGTTTATAGAGGAAGATATGAATTTTTGAAAGTTCTGTCTAGTATCAGTAAATTTGCCTAACTAGAAATACTGTTCTATCGAATTCTAAGGTCTGAGCTTGATGAACTAATCTGGATATATTTTTTTCTCTCTATTTAACATCCACATCTTCTATATTGGTATCATTTGTATGGATTAGATTTTTTTGGAATTAATTGGACATTTTCAAAGTTTTCTGCAGAATTCTCTGATAGTTCCAGATTTTAGTCAGACCTTTGTACAATTTTGGATGTCAAACCATCCATTGTGATAAATTTTATAGTTTAGACATATTTTTGATGTGAAGTAGACATCCAAAGCTTTCTAGAATGACCAAGATCACATGATTTCAATTTTTCTAGATTTAGTTATGATTTTCCAAAATTTGGTCAGAAAATAGAGCAGATCTGGCCAAGAATGAATCTTCATATTCTATGCTCCATTTTGGTTTCCATGAATTGTAGGCATGATTTTGTGATGCAAAGGAGTTTTCTTAATGTAATTAAATATGGAAAAGTATAGTATGTGCCCATATGGCCCATGGAACTCTGAAAGAAAAATTTATACATAGCGCAATGCAAGGAAATGCCTTATTTTAATGCCATCTTCTCTTATTCTTGTGTAATTCATGGCATAAGACTTAGAAGTAGTATAAGACAAAGCTAGAAATTTATGGTGTTACAATAATTACATATTTCTAAGAAGTCATAGATCATATACATCATTGGATTACAATATTGGACACAAATATGGCCTTAAAGCGACAAAACTCCAATACTTTATTATCAAACTCTTTCCTTCAAGGTGGTTGGCTTTCATTACCATGTCCACTTGGTCCACCTAGCATGTGAGATCATTGGAGAGGAGGGAATGAGATTCAAAGAATCCTAATAGCTCATCTCCCATTCAATCATACATAATATATGCAAAGCAAGCCTAAAAAATGCATGCATGAATATCATGGAAGTCATGAACATTCAAGAAGCAAGCTTGGCATATGAACAAGTCATACAAGACATTCAAGAGCTCACCAAGTGTTTAGATTGGCCTCACACTTTTCCTCATGGATTTTGGACTTGCCTCACCCATTCTTTGATGTATTCTTGGACTCAACCATACTCTTGGGAGCCCACTTTGCTTTTGGGAGACTCTTTGCTATGTCTCAACCAATCTTAAGGGTTCTTGGCTCATCCTCACCATAATTAAGAGTTTTTGGCCTCTCCACACTCAAGCATACTCAAATAAACATCATAGCATCATTTATAAAATCATGCTAGTATACTTTTCATGGCTTGGAAATACATATACACACATTCTAAGACAAGCTAGACACACATCCATGCATAAGAGAAGGTAGAGAGAGCTACCTTGCACACAATCACACATTTTTTCCTTGGAATTTAAGCCTCCTCTTTCGGCCACACACCCACAAATTTGTGAAGATGGTTTCTCTTGGCCTAGATGCAATTTATGGAAGCTAATTAGGTTTATGAAACAAATTCTAAGGTCACACAACTTGCTTAAACACTAGGTTGTTCTATAAACTCCATTATGGTCCATAATTGCACCTAATGAAGCAACACCCCTCAAATAATTTCTAGGCTCCATTCGTTCCTTTCAAATATGATTCTTGACTCCTTTTAAGCCTCTTGGAGTCATCACACAATTAAAATAAAGACCCTAACATCATGTTGCTTCTTTAGATCATAATATGAAATCTAAAGCACCAAATCACTTTGTATGAGTTCTAAATTTTTTCCAAGGCCTCCCCTCATATTCTTTCATCAAATATAATTCAAGAATGGCCTTAGAAAAATTTAAAACTCTCCCTAGCTACAAGAACTTGCTTAGGCCGAGACTATGGGGGTTTTTGGCCTCCTTGGAGATTTCTTTGTTTTCTTCAAGGAGGAAGCATGTGGGGAGCATCTTAGGGATCTCAAGAACTCATTTAAACTCTTAATTAGACCTAGGAATCATCACACAAAATCAAAATTTAGAAGGAACACTTGAAACCCTAGAATTTGCATCTTGAAAACTAATGGTTATTTTGTTGTTTTCTTTGCATATTCTTGTTCTTCTCCTTCAAATACTTAAGATTCATGCTTGGTTTGGCTTAAAAATCATCTCCTCCTAGGGTTCTTCATTTGTGTCAAATTGGAAATGAAGGGGAATCAAGAATAGCAATCATAAGATGAAATTTTACCTAGTTTCCTTGCTTATTTTGGCTTGAATCTTGCTTTCTCCAAGCTCCTCTCTTCAAATCCGAAATTTCTCTTGAATTTATCCCTTTAATTAGATTTATAAACTTCATTTTAATCAAAGGAAACCAAGAAGAAGGGAGGAGAGGAGGTGTAGATGAAGAAAAGTATGAAAAATCACCATGGAAACATACCTTAAGCTTGGATTTTCTCCTTCTTTTTCTTCCTCTCTTGTGCACCCAAACCCTAGCTCCCTTCTTCTGAAATTATGTAGAAAATTCTGATTCCAAATGAGAGAGAAAGTAGGGTGCCACCTATATATGGGGGGAGGTTAATGGCTTGTTCAAAAATTTTAATTTTACCCTTTGTTCTTTGCATTTTCATTTCTCCTTCATTTTAGCTCTTTTTTGAAAACCGTCTTTTCCATTATAAAATATAAGTTCCCAATTAAATAAAATACTTTTGGAATCACTCAAATCGGAGCTAAAACCTTCCCAAACGAACCCGTCAAAGTTCGAGTACATCGACATTGGCAAACGTCCACCGGAGGGGATTTAACTGTCCCGGGGCTTCCCATGGTTTTCAAGGCCTCTAAGAACTCCGAAGAATACAAAAATTTGATTTGAAAAGCCTTCCTGTGTGAATTCCAAAATTTGCTCAATATTACAAAAATGCCATTATGTTTCGTAGGTTTTCTATCAAAATTTGTTTCTTCATTGTAGCTCCGTTTTTCCTTTCGTCTGAGGCTAGAATTCTCTTTTTTAGAAGTCTAAAATGTTGCTCAAATTTTTTAGAACCTTAACTAATTCATTTCAAGGATTTGCTTTGAAAACGTGCTCGTTTTCGTCGTTTAACGAAACCTGGACATTACAATATCAATAGGTACAAAATCTCACAAGGTAAATTGATCATCATTAAAGTTAAGCTAGTTGCCATTTAACTTACATTCTCAACACAAAATTAATTTCCTATCAAATCAAGACATATTAAAGCTATGATCATACCTCAATAATAGTAGCTTCCACAAAAAACAAGTGTTTTTTTTTCTTCCATAGGTTTTTTTTTCCAAAACACACAAACAACATAAAAGAAAAACTTCACACTAACAAAAACTAAAAATCAACTAACCAAAATAAAGCAAAACCAAAAATTTTGTTTGAATTCCCCCTCCCCAAACTTAAACATTGCATTGTTATCAATGCAAGCTCAATATCCAACTAAAATATAGACAACACAATATAAAAGGTGAAAAGGAAAAGTATAAAATCGGACAAGCTAGGTTCCATTGTGAAGATGGAGCTCCTCTTTCTAATTCCTTAGAACTCCTTCACAAAAATGCTTGAGTCTATGGCCATTTACTTTAGACTTCCCTCTAGTACCCTCATCCAACAGCACCACTACACCAAAAGAAAAAACATTAGAAATAATATAAGGATCTTTCCATTTAGAACGAATCTTACTGGGCATAAGCTTTAAATGAGACTTGCATAGTAACACTTTGTCTCCAACCACAAACTCTTTCCTTGCAATTTTCTTATCATAGAAAGCCTTGGTTTTTTCTTTATAAATGCGTGCATTTTCATAGGCTTCTAGATGGATCTCTTCAAGCTCTTGTAGTTGAGATCTCCTTTAAGAACCTGCTCTATGTAAGTCCATATTGCACTTCTTTATGGCCTAATAAGCTTTATGCTCCACTTCCACGAGTAAGTGACAAGCTTTCCCAAAGGCCAGCCAATAGGGTGACATGTTAATCGGAGTCTTATAGGCAGTTCTATAACCTCACAAAGCATCATTTAGCCTCTTGCTCCAATCCTTCCTATTTAGCTACATTGTTGTCTCCAAAATTTGCTTCACCTCTCAAATGGAAATATTTGCTTGGCCATTTGTTTAATGGTGATATGGAGTAGCCACTTTGTGCACAACCTCGTACTTGCTAAGCAAGCTTTGCATGCTCCAGTTGCAAAAGTGAGTGCCCTTGTCACCAGTAATAGCACTGGGAATCCCAAACCTATAGAAAATATGAGAGTGAACAAACTCAATAATAAATGCTAATTTTCATATATCTTTATCCACATTTATTATTGTTTTTAATGATTAATTTAAGCTTAAATGGATTTATTATTCAATATTTGAATTTTTGGACAATTTTGGAAAATAATATAATTTTGAATTAATTAGGAGAATTTTAGGATTTAAATTGCTAATATTTTATTTTCTATATTTCTTTGATGGGTTAAATATTTTCAATCTTTAAAACATTTATTAAATTTGTGCACAATTTTTGGGCAAATGAATTGAAGAATTAAAGTGGATCAAGGGTCAAGATTGGAGCATAATTTTTGGTTTTTATTAAATACTTGAAATGGCCATTTTGTAAATAATATATTAGGTTTTAATTTGTTTTTTTTAGTAAGTCAAGGCGCTAGAAAAAAAGACTTGCTGGAGGGGAGAATTTTGGGGGCTTCTTCATTACTTTTCGGACTGGAGAAAAGGGAGACAAGCGCTGAAATACTAGCTATAGAATTGGACTGCTTCATTATTCTGGAGTTCCTTCGGATCTGACGCTGAGGGACGAGAGACCTGGAGGCTGCTGGAGGGAACGAATTGGTTGCATTCATTCATTGGTTTTTCCTCTCAGACTACACCTGCAATGCTGGAGTGACACTGAAGAAGTGGAGGAACCAAGCTGCTATTCCATTCATTCATCACCTGGAGGCAAGGATGAATGGCGTCCTCTTGGATTGCTCTTTTTCTCTGAGTTTCGAATTGCTGCTGGGCACCGAGAAAAAATACTTGCTGGGGGGAATGGAAGCTAAATAAGGAGAGAACACTGGAGAGAGCTAAAGGCGCCAAAAATTTTCCTTTCGGTTTGGAGTGAATGAACGCTGAAATACTGGCTGCTGGATTGAATTTTCTTCTTGGTCTAAAAGAGAGTAGAGAACGCTGAAAACAGTGGAGAGGCAATTGGAGGACGCCTTGCTACTTCTTCAATTTTCCTTCTGCTCTTCGGACTTCACAAGGGAGAGGCTGGACCTAGAGGAGAAAATTCTGGCTTCTTCTTCATTAGCTTTTCGGGACTGTGCAAAGGAAGGACTGGGAGAACAAAAGCTGCTTCGTTCATTCACTTTTTCGGACTGGAGAAATAGAGCTAGTGTTGAGAAGCACCATTTGCACTCCTTCTCACCAACACGTTGCCCTTCCAGCTGAACCATCATCATCATTCATCTCTTCATGGCAACAAACTTGAGGGATTTTCAGAAGCACAAAATCCATGGGAGCTTAATTAATTAAAGGTGGCACCAAGGTGAAGCATGGAGGAGGAAGCTTGAGCTTTTGAATTAATTGGATTGAAGACCATTAGGGGAGTTTATTTTTCTTACCTTTTCCTCTTTTAATTTCAAGAACTTAGAGATTTTCTAGTTTTAGGAATTTCTATGTGGATTAAATGTTGAGACCTAGTTTTAGGTTGGACAATTATTTTATCTTGGATTGTAATTGGAATTGGTGTTAATTGGGATTAGAATTATGTTTTATAGTTGCTGGAATTTTGATTTTCTAGACTTATTAATGTTGGTTGGATTGATGTTTGAGTTCTCTTGCATTGATTTGATTAATGTTATGATTTTAATTGCATATCTTGGTTTTTTGTGCTACTTGATTGTTGAATTGGGTAGTACGATTGCTTAATTGTTCAATTAGGTAATTGAAATCAAATTTCTAGAATTAATTGAATCCAATTGTTGAAGGATTTGATGTGTTTAATTGGCTCAATTAGTTGCAATTTACTTGAATTAGCCAAGGGTTTCCTAGTTAAGTCAAGTGATATGCATTTGAGTTTAGGGTTTCCTATCCTTGGATTAAGTTAATTAATTACATTAGTCTATTATCTAATTACTTCTCTTGGTCTCAATCGATCTTGGGTGAGTGATGAGAGCCGAAACCCCCTTGCAAAACCTTAGTTGCCTCCTATTTGTTCTTAGCATTTTCAAAATTACTTTAATTTCAATTTAGAGTATTCTAGTTTAATTACTTGTTTAATTTTTTCTATTTTAGTTGAGATTTAATTTCTTAATTCAAAACCCCCCATTTGCATGCATTTAATTCAATTAATTTTGCATTTAGCGTAGAGATAGTTTTTTAGAATTTACATCAAATAGCAAGTACCAAATAATCACCTAAAATCAATTCAAATTAACCCTTAAATTGCTCCTTGGGAAGGATGACCTAGGGTTGACTTATACTACACTAATTCAATCCCTTGACTCTGCATGTTACTAATTGTATTAGACAACTACCCAATCTAAGTCTGAAGAGTTTGAATCCCTTATCTATGTTGCAAATCCTTTTGTTGTTGTTCCTTCTCTGTTTGGTCCAATCTATTCATCGGAAGTTTTATCATAGTATCCATCTTGTTCTCTAACCTTGAACTCTCTTCTTGAATAGGCATAGTTTGCCTAACTGGTTGGAACACTTGACTACTAGAACTAGCACCCTGATTGAACCACTGTTGTTGAGGTTGGCCATTACCATATCTAAGGTTTGGGTGATCACGCCATCCAGGATTATATGTGGTAGAATATGGATCATATTTCTAGCCACCTTGATTCATAGGCTTAGCAAGATACACAGCATTGCAAGGCTCAGCTTTATCATTCAAGAATAGGCAAGCATCAGTAACATGAGTAGCTAATGAGAAAATGGAGCAAAGTGGGCCAACTAGAGCTGAAGAGCTCGAATGTGGGGTGAAAGAACTAGAAGATCCCATAGAATTGGCGATGTTGGAAGGATTATGCAATTGGAGCATAGCCACTTTCTCCATAACAGATGCAAGCTTATCTATTTTGCTCTCAAGACGAGACTCAGAGATTAAGGAATATGACCCAACTTCATTTACTCTAGCTTGTTGATGATTTTGTTATGGACTTTAGAGATAGCATGCTGAGTAGATCATGTGATATTGTTAGTTTAGATGATTCTATCTCTTGTTCATGTCTTGAAATTGATAGTTGTGATGATTGCTCTGGCATAGATCATGTTGATATTGATGTTTTCACTGATTTTTATTGAGAGTGCTAGACTTGCTAGAGATGATTTTTCTATGCCTGTTTATGATAATGGTGGTGCTAGTGATCATTTATCTACCTCTTCTATTGATTCAGATGGATTTTCTCAGTTACTTAGTGTGATTGATGCTGTAGATGAGGTTGATATGTGTTCATTACCTGATTCTGAATTGTTAATTAGTCTTGATCATGTTTCTGATTCTGTTTTGGATTTGAGTGCTACTAATGGCACTACTTCTGTTGATGATTCTATGAATTGTGATGTATGTCCTAATTTTTTTGCTATCACTGTTGCTACTGATGATTCCCAGGCTAGGAAAGACTCTTCTTCTGTTTTTGAGTCTTTAGTGTAGGTTTTTAGTTTGGCTGACATTGATCTAAAGTCGCTCATACCTTCAGCTGAGCAAGCTCCTTCTTTGGAGTTAAAGCCACTTTCAGACTCATTGAAATATGTTTATTTGGAAGAAGGTGAGAAGTTACCAGTGATTGTGGCTAGTGACATAGCCAAGTAAGAAGAAATCTGCCTCCTTGAGGTACTGAAGCAAAGGATAAAAGCTATTGGATAGACTCTCGGTGATATTCCTGGGATCAGTCCTGATGTATGCATGCATCGGATCTTGCTAGAGGATAGTGCCAAAGCTGTGCGACAGCCACAGAGGCGACTCAACCCATTGATTCTTGATATGGTAAAGAAAGAGGTTTCTAAACTTCTTTTTGTAGGTATAATCTACCCTATTTCTGATAGCCTATGGGTTAGTCCAGTTCAGGTAGTCCCGAAAAAAGATGGGTCTTACTGTGATGCATATTGATGAGGGTGAATTAGTTCCTACTAGGGTCTAGAATAGTTGAAGGGTATGTATAGACTATAGGAAATTGAATTCTGTGACTAGGAAGGACCATTATCCTCTCTTTTTTATTGATCAGATGTTAGAAAGACTGGTTGGTAGATCCCATTATTGCTTTTTGGATGGTTTTTTGGGATATTTTCACATCTGTATTACACCTGAGGATCAAGACAAGACCACATTTACATGTCCATTTGGAACCTTTGCATATAGATGCATGCCATTTGGCCTGTGTAATGCACCGGGCACTTTTTAGCATTGCATGATTCCCATATTTTCTGATTTACTTGAGCATTGCATGAAACTTTTTATGGATGATTTCACTATTTATGGTGATTCTTTTAATGCATGCTTAGCTTATTTGGATAAGGTTTTGGAAAGATGCATTAAATATAATCTTATGCTGAATTTTGAGAAATGCCATTCATGGTTAGGAAACGGATTATTTTAGGACATGTTGTTTCTTATGATGGCATTGAGGTAGATAAAGCTAAAGTTGATATCATTTCATCTCTTCCATATCCTTCTTGTGTGAAAGATGTGCGTTCTTTTCTTAGGCATGCTGGATTTTATAGGAGGTTCATTAAGGATTTTAGTAAGATAGCATTGTCATTGTCTCATTTATTGCAGAAAGATGTGGATTTTAATTTTGATAATTCTTGCAGGTGTGCTTGGGATGAGTTGAAAAAGAGACTTACTACACCTCCCATCATTCGGCCGCCTGATTGGAGCCTTCCATTTGAGCTCCTGTATAATGCTTCAGATTATGCACTAGGTGTAGTTCTTGCCTAGAGAGTAGAGAAAAGACAACATGTCATAGCCTATGCCTCAAGAACCTTGGATTCTACTCAGGCTAATTACACCACCACAGAGAAGGAGTTATTTGCAATTGTCTTTGGGCTAGAGAAATTCTGATCCTGCATCATCCACACGAAGGTGATCGTCTTTACAGATCACTCAGCTATTAAGTACTTGTTCAAGAAGCCGGACTCTAAACCCCGGTTGATTAGATGGGTAGTATTGATACAAGAGTTTGATGTGGAGATCCATGACAAGAGTGGTGTGGAGAATATGGTAGCTGATCACCTGAGTAGGATTGAGACACCTTTGGTAACATCTTCTCCACCCTTAGATAATTTTCCTGATGATAGGCTCTGTGTGGTTGGTATGTCTATTCCTTAGTATGCTGATATAGCCAATTATCTAGCTGCATCTGTTTTGCCTGCTCATTTGACTAAGAACCAGTTAGATAAATTTAAGAAAGAGGCTAAGTACTATATTTGGGATGATCTTGATTTGTGGCATATAGGTAGTGATCAAGTGATTAGGCGATGTGTTCCACAGCATGAACATGAGTCTATATTGCATTTTTGTCACACTCTTGCATGTGGGGGGCATTTTAGTGCTAAGCGTACCACTAGGAAGGTGTTAGATAGCGGGTTATTTTGGCCTACCCTATTCCATGATGCCCATGTGTTTTGTAAAAATTGTTCAAGATGTCAATTTATAAGTAATCTTTCTAGGAAGCAAGAGATGCCTCAACAACCTCTTTTGTTCTGTGAAGTTTTTGATGTTTGGGGTTTAGATTTCATGGGGCCTTTCCCTATTACATTTGGCTATCTGTACATTCTGTTGGCTATGGATTATGTGTCAAAGTGGGTTGAGGCAATCCCCACTCGTACTGATGACTCTTCTGTAGTGGTTTCTTTTGTCAGGTCTTACATTTTTTGTAGATTTGGGATTCCAAGAGCCATCATCAGTGATCAAGGCACTCATTTTTGCAATCGGAGTATGCAAAGCTTTCTTAGCAAGTATGGTGTGATGCATAAGGTGGCTACTTTGTATCACCCTCAAACAAATGGCCAAGCAGAGATCTCTAATAGAGAAGTCAAGCTCATTTTAGAGAAGACTGTGCAACCCAACCGAAAGGATTAGAGCAAGAGGTTAGATGATGCACTTTGGGCATATCGCATAGCATATAAGAGCCCTATTGGAATGTCTCCTTCCCGGATAGTCTTTGGGAAAGCATGTCACTTGCCGATAGAGGTGGAGCACAAGGCATATTAGGCAGTTAAGAGGTGCAATCTAGATCTTGCCAGTGCTAGTGTTGAAAGGAAATTGCAATTGCAAGAGCTCGAGGAGATCAGAAGAGAAGCCTATGAAAATTCTAGGATCTACAAGGAAAGAACCAAGGCCATCCATGACAAGTTTATAGTGAGAAAAGAATTTCAAGTGGGCCAAAAAGTGTTGCTTTATGTTTCTAAATTGAAGTTAATGCCTGGAAAGCTCCACTCTAGATGGGAGGGGCCTTTTATTGTCACTAATGTTTTTCCTTATGGAGTTGTAGAGATCCAAAGGGAGCCAACCGGGAGATGCTTCAAGGTCAATGGGCACCGCTTGAAACCATTCTATGAAGGATACCCCACTCAAGCAGTGGAGGTTGCTACACTACAGGATGCCACGTAGCCCTAGTTGTATTCCTTCGCTTTACTCTTTTTACTTTACATTGTCATCTTACTGAGCTAGGCTGAGCTGGATATTATTTGTCTATGATTTGCTCTATTTGCTATGCATTAAGGACAATGCACTGTTTAAGTGTGGGATAGGGATGCTTTAATTTTGCTTGTAAATAGTTTTGTTGAGTTTTTGGTTTGTTTAGTTTTTGTGCGGTCAAAAACAAATTTTTGAAAAAAAATTATAGAAATTTTTTTGGAAATTTATAAAAACTTTATTTTGAATGTGGCAATTGCAAGCTTCAAGTGGCTTAGATATATACATTCTTGATTTGAAGAGTAATCGATCATATTTTAAGTAGATAAAGCTTAATGGCAATTGTTCTGACTTAGGTAGATCTAGGCTAGTAGTCATGACCTGGTGAGATTTTTGAACCTATTGCATGGTTCTTTTCGTGTGTGTATACCACCTATCTATTTCTTGCTCTAAAGCTTGGCTTAAATCTTGTTTGAGACCCCATTTTGTGCATTTGCATACATAGAAATGATAAAGGCATTCATTTTGTTTATCTAGTTGAAAAAAAAACTACCCTTTCATGCATTTTATCCCTTGTTTTGTCCTTTGAGCCTTTATTTGATTTCTTTCTTTTAACCCATAGCCAGTAACCTTGATGAATGTCTTGGGAGTTGTTTAGCATGTCAATTTGCTTACTTTAGATGAAAGAACATGTAAATAGTTAGAATTTGAGTCATATATTCAAAAAAGAAAAAAAAAGAAGTTGAAAGAAAACAAGTGTATACAAGAAAGAAACAAACAAAGAAAGAATAAAGGTGTATATTCAAAGAAAATAAGAAATAGAAATAAACAAATAGTGAAAGAAAAAAAAAAAGGACAAAGAGTAATGCCCCTATCCAAGTTTTGTTTGCCTTGTTCTTTCATTCCATATTATCCTATTTGGCATTGCTTTTCATTCTCCTAAGTATTCAATTTTGGTTTTTCCTATCATTTGATCCTTCCTTTTTCTTTCCTTTAGCCCAATACAACCTGATAAAGTCCTTTTGATTTATGTTTGCATTTGCTTGTTAGTGGTGGAGAGCTTACATTTTTGTCAAGCTTTTGGAAAGAGATTTGGATAGGTTAGTTTTGAGTGCACATATAAGCCTAAACACTTTTGAGTGAGAGTGATATACACCGTACCTTTGGTAAGGGATTGCTAGCTTGGGTTTTCCCTTGTCAAGTTAATTTCCATGATGTCTTTAATCTTAATGCATGTAATGATTATTTGGATAAGAAAGATGTTGAATGTTTTAGTTTACTTTTGCCTTGTGATTAGAATGTTCACTTTTTGCAATTTTGTTTTGTTCCTCTTGTTTTCCCTTGATTTTGGTTTGCTTTGCCCAGGAGTGCAAAGAGATAAGTGTGGGGGAATTGATAAATGCTAATTTTCATATATTTTTATCCACATTTATTATTGTTTTTAATGATTAATTTGAGCTTAAATGGATTTATTATGCAATGTTTGAATTTATGGTTAATTTTGGAAAATAATATGATTTTAAATTAATTAGGAGAATTTTTGGATTTAAAATTGCTAATATTTTATTTTCTATATTTCTTTGCTGGGTTAAATATTTTTAATCTTTAAAACACTTATTAATTTTGTGCAGAATTTTTAGGCAAATAAATTGAGGATTTAAAGTGAATTAAAGGAAAAGATTGGAGCATAATTTTTGGTTTTTATTAAATACTTGAAATGGCAATTTTGTAAATAATATATTAGGTTTTAATTTGTTTTTTTTTTAGTGGGTCAGGGCGTGAAAAAAAGACTTACTGGAGGGGAGAATTTTGGGGGCTTCTTCATTACTTTTCGGACTGGAGAAAAGGGAGACAAGCGCCGAAATACTAGCTATAGAATTAGACTGCTTCATTATTTTGGAGCTCCTTGGGGAACTGACGCTGAGGGACTACACCTACAAGAGAGAAAACTGGGGAGCTACTGTTCCATTGATTCATCAGCTGGAGAAGAGGAGGCACGCCTGGGAGCATTGGGTCTGGAGTGAATCATCGCCGAAAAAGAAAAAAAAACCAGGGCGCTAAGATACTAGAGGTTGCTTCATCCATCATTATTCGAACATACACACAGGTCGCCGAAAGATAAAGAGGGAGTTGCTTCTTCATTCATTTCTGCTGGAGCTTTTTGGACGTCAACAGTGAGAGGACGCCAGACTAGATGAGGAGAACGAATTTGATTCATTCATTCATTCTTCGAACCCCAGACCTAGAAACGTAGAGAGGACACTGGAAAGGAGTTGTTGCTTCACTTATTTTTCTGGACTGCACTAAGAGACACAAGTGAGATGCAGAGGACACTTAGAAGGATAAATGGCTGCTGATTCATTTTCTTGTTCTGGTCTTCACATGCAGATTTAGTGCTGAACCATCATCATTATTCATCTCTTTATGGTAGCAAAATTGAGGGATTTTAGAAGCACAAAATCAATGGAAGCTTAATTAAAGGTGGCACCAAGGTGAAGCATGGTGGAGGAAGCTTGAGCTCTTGAATTAATTGGATTGAAATCCATTGGGGGAGTTTATTTTTCCTACCTTTTCCTCTTTCAATTTCAAGAACTTAGAGATTTTCTAGTTTTAGGAATTTCTCTGTGGATTGAATGTTGAGATCTAGTTTTAGGTTAGACAATTATTTTATCTTGGATTGTAACTGGAATTGGTGTTGATTGGGATTAGAATTATGTTTTATAGTTGCTGGAATTTTGATTTTCTGGACTTATTAATGTTGGTTGGATTGATATTTGAGTTCTCTTGCATTGATTTGATTAATGTTATGATTTTAATTGCATATCTTGGTCTTTTGTGCTACTTGATTGTTGAATTGAGTAGTATGATTGCTTAATTGTTCAATTAGATAATTGAAATCAGATTTCTAGAATTAATTGAATCCAATTGTTGAAGGATTTGATGTGTTTAATTGGCTCAATTACTTACAAATTACTTAATTAGCTAAGGGTTTCCTAGTTAAGCTAAGTGATATGCCTTTGAGTTTAGGGTTTCCTATCCTTGGATTGAGTTAATTAATTACATTAGTCTATTATCTAATTACTTCTCTTGGTCTCAATCGATCTTGGGTGAGTGATGAGAGCCGAAATCCCCTTGCAAAATCTTGGTTGCCTCCTATTGTTCTTAGTATTTTCACAATCACTTTAATTTCAATTTAGAGCATTCTAGTTCAATTACTTGTTTGGCTTTTTTTCTATTTTAGTTGAAATTTGATTTCTTATTTCAAAACCCCCATTTGCATGCATTTAGTTCAATTAAATTTGCATTTAGTGTAGAGGTAGTTTTCTAGAATTTGCATCAATTAATCACCTAAAATCCATTCAAACTAACCCCTAAATTGCTCCTTGGGAAGAATGACCTAGGGTTGACTTATACTGCATTAATTCAATCTTAGTTTAATTGAGTGTTTAAGCGACTAAGGCATCATCACTCTACAACCACATAAGAATCATTAGTTCTAGTGGGCTTTGCTACCACACACTTCGAAACATAATAAAAAACCAATAAGATATATGCAAAGCTAATCTATTGAGGGAGAAGAATAAGAATATGCAAAGGAAACAACAAAATAACTATTAAATTTGAAGATGCAAATTCTAGGGTTTTGTGTGCACCTTGTAAAATCTAACCTTGTGTGATGATTCCTAGGTCTAATTAAGAGTTTAAATGAGTTATTGAGATCTCTAAGATGCTCCCCACATGCTTCCTCCTTCAAGGAAACAAAGAGAATTCTAAGGAGGCCAAAAACCCCCATAGTCTCGGCCTACGCAAGTTTTCATAGCTAGGGAGAGTTTTAAATTTTTCTAAGCCCATTCTTGAGTCATATATGATGAATGAAAATAAGGGGAGGCCTTGGGAAAAACTTAGAACCCATAGAAAGTGAGTTGGTGCTTTAGGTTCCATATTATGACCTAAAGAAGCAACATGATGATAAGCCCTTTGTTTAATTGTGTGATGACTCCAAGAGACTTAAAGAGAGTCAAGAATCATATTTGAAAGGAAAGAATGGAGCCTAGAAATTATTTGAGGGGTGTTACTTCATTAGGTGCATTTATGGACCATAATGGGGTTTATAGAACAACCTAGTGTTTAAGCAAGTTATGTGGCCTTAGAATTTGTTTCATGAACCTAATTGGCTTCCATAAATTATGTCTAGGCTAAGAGAAACTGTCTCCACAAAGTTTGTGGGTGTGTGACCGAAGTAAAAGAGGGAATTCCAAGAGAAAAAGTGTGTGATTGTGTGCAAGGTAGCTCTCTCCACCTTCTCTCATGCATGGATGTATGCTTAGCTTGTCTTGAATGTATGTGTGTGTGTTTTTAAGCCATAAAAAGTATGATAGCATGATTTCCTATGCCATGGTTTTATGATGACATATTATGTTTATATGATATTTTTTATGTGTGCTTGGGTTTGCTTGAGTGTGGTGAGGCCAAGAACCCTTAGCCATGGTGAGGATGAGCCAAAAACCCTTGAGATTGGTTGAGACAAAGCAAAGAGTCTTCCAAAAGAAAGATAGGCTCCCAAGAGTATGGTTGAGTCCAAGAATATCTTAAAGAATGGGTGAGGCAAGCCTAATATCCACAAGAAATTAGGTGAAGCCAATCCACTTGCTTGGCAAGCCTTTATATGCTATGTATGACTTTCTCAAATGATGAAAATATCTCTTGAATGTTTGCACATGTCAACATGACCATACACGCATTTATGAGACTTGTTTGCATCTATTATGTATGATTGAATGAGAGATGAGCTATTGAGATTCTTTGAATCTCATCCCCTCCTCTCTAATGCTCTAACATGTTAGGTGGACTAAGAGAACAAGAGAATGGAAGCCAAGCACATGAGACATGAGAGGATGACATGAAAGTGTTTGAATTTTGTTACTTTAAGGCTACAAGAATAGCATATGTTGAAATTCATGAATGTATATGTCTTACGAAGTTATGAACATGTATAAATATGTTGATGTATTATGTATAAGTGAGAGATTATGACATAGGAATACTAGAATGTAAGATGAGCTTCTTATGTCAATGTAGCTTCTTGAATGACTAAGAATGCATTTTTCGATTTTTCTAGAATTAGTTATGATTTTCCAAAGTTAGGACAGAAAAGAGGCAAAATCTGTTCGAAAATAAACATCCATATTTTATGCTTCATTTCGGTTTTCTTGAGATGTGGGCCACATTTTATGATTCAAATGAGTTGCAATCATGTAATTAAATATGAGAATGTATTATATGAGCTTACATGGTCCACGAGACTCCGGATGGAATTTTTATACACGATACAACGCAATTAAATGCCTTATTTTATTGGACTTTTCTTGTTTCCCCTCATGTGATACATTATATGAGCATGCAAAGATGATAGAGATAAGCTAGAATTTATGGTGTTACAACTCAAATCGAAGCTAAAACCTTCCTGAACAAATCCGTCAAAGTTCGAGTTTACCGACATTGGAAAACATCCACTGGAGGAGTTTTAATTGTCCCAGAACTTCCCATGATTTTTAAAGCCTCTGAGAACCCTGAAGAACTGAACTTTCATTTAAAAAGCCCTCTTGTGTGAATTCCTAAATTTTCTCAAAATTACGAAAATTGCAACATCCGATTTTTTGAAAACCAAAGAAAACGTGAGAAACATAACGTACGGTTTCTCCATAAATGAACGAAATTCACCATATACAAAAGGAAGTCCCCTAAAATGAGATAGTTAAGGTTCTAAAAAATTTGGGAAGCATTCTTGACTCCTAAAAATGAGAATCCTAGGCTCAGATGGAAAGAAAAATAGAGCTAGAATGAAGAAACAATTTCTTATGAAAAACTTATGAAATATAATGACATTTTTGTAATTTTAAGCAATTTTTGGAATTCACACAAGAGGGCTTTTTAAATGAAAGTTTTGATTTCTTTGGGATTCTCAAAGGCCCTGAAAATCATGGAAAGCCCTGGAACAATTAAAACCCCTCCGGTGGACGTTTTCTAATATCAGTTGACGTGAACTTTGACTGATTCGTTCGGGAAGGTTTTAGCTTTGATTTGAGTGATTCCGAAGGTATTTTACTAAATTGGGAACCTAAATTTCATAATGGAAAATACAGTTCTAAAAAAAGAGCTAAAATGAGTTAGCAATGAAAATGCCAAAAATAAAGGCCAAAATTAGAATTTTTGAGAAAGTGGAAGCTTCTTCAACACACTTTAAGTTTCGTATTTCTTCTCCCCTTCATTTTCATGACCCATTCTACCAAAACTAAAGAAAACACCAGCTCTCTTAGGCACACCATGGAGTAGGAGAAGAAAGGAGGGGAAAAGCAAGGAAAAGGTAAGGACTTTCATGGATTTTCATGCTCCTTCTTCTTCCAAACTTGTTCCTCTCCTCTTGAGTTTTCTTCCTTTAATTAAAATGAAGTTTACAAATCAGTTTTGAGGGAGAAATTGAGGGAAAATTTTGGATTTCAAGAGAGGAGCTTGGAGAAAGCAAGATTCAAGTGAGAAAAAGCAAGAAAATAAGGTAATTTCTTCTTCTATGGTTGATTTCTCTTCCTTCCCTTCCTCCACCATTTCGCCCACCTAAAAACCCTAGGAGGGGTTGATTTTTAGGCAGAACCAAGGTTGATTCTAAGGAAAAAGGGTGTGGAGATTAAGAATATGCAAATGGATTAACAAAAAATCATAGAATTTCAAGATGCAATTTTTAGGGTTTCAAGTGCACCTTGTAAAATCTTATTTTGTACAATCATTCCTAGGCTTAAATAAGGGTTTAAATGAGTTTCTAAGGTCCTTAGAAGTTTCCCCATATGCATCTTCCCTTGAGAAAACAAAGAAAATTCCATGGAACCTATTATGCTCCATTGTCTTAGCCTAAGGGAGATAGCATAGCTAGAGAGAGTTTAAAATTTTTCTAAGCCCATTTTTGAGTCATATATGATGAATAAATATGAGAGGAAGCCTTAGGAAAAATTTAGGAAGCTTAGAGAATGGGCTGGTACTTTATGTTCCATAATATGACCTAAAGAAGCAATATATAGTTAGGCTCTTGATTTTAATTGTGTGATGACTTCAAGAGGCTTAAAAAGAGTTAAGAATCATATTTGAAAGGAAAGAATGGAGCTTATAATTTATTTGAGGGGGGTTACTTTATTAGGTGCATTTATGGAACCATAATGGGGTTTATAAAGCAAGCTAATGTCTAAACAAGTTGTGTGGCCTTAGAATTAATTTCATGAACCTAATTGGCTTCCATAAATTGTGTTTAGGCCAAGAGAAATCATCCCCACACTTTTTTGTGTGTGTGACCGAAAAAGGGAGCTTGAATTCAAGAGAAAAAGTGTGTAATTGTGTACAAGGTAGCTCTCTCCACCTTCTCTCATGCATGGATGTGTGTTTAGCTTGTCTTAGAATATGTGTATGCATATTTTCAAGCCGTGAAAAGTATGCTAGTATGATTTCATATGTCATAGTTTCATGATGACATATTATGTTTCTAAATGATGTTATGATGTTTGTTTGGGTTTACTTGAGTGTGGAAAGGCCAAGAACTCTTAGCCATGGTGAAGATGAGCTAAGAGCCCTTAAGATTGGTTGAGACAAAGAAAAGAGTCTCCCAAAAGCAAGATGGACTCCCAAGAGCATGGTTGAGTCCAAGAATCTCTTAAAGAATGGGTGAGGCAAGTCCAACATCCACAAGAAATTAGGTGAGGCCAATCTACTTACTTGGTAAGCCTTTGTATGTTATATATGACTTTCTTAAATGATGAAAATGCCTCTTGAATGCTTGCACATGCTAACATGACCATACATGCATTTATGAGACTTGTTTGCATCCATTATGTATGATTGAATGGGAGATGAGTTATTGAGATTCTTTGAATCTCATCCCCTCCTCTCCAATGTTCTAACATGCTAGGTGGACCAAGAGAGCAAGGTAATGGAAACCAACCACCTTGAGGATGAGAGGATGACAATAAAGTGCTTGAATTTTGTTACTTTGAAACCATACAATTGGCAAATGATGTAATCCATGGATGTATATGTATCATGATGTCATAAACACATGTAATTATGATACTATGTCATGTATGAAAGAGAGAATATGTTATGTGACCATTAGAATGTGATTTGAACATGTTTTGGCAAATGAATTCTTGGATGACACTATGGAATTATGTATAAGTGTGGATGAGATAGCCAAAATGAGATACATGAGGGTTGGCACCATTTGGGTAGCTCACACAAGTCCTAATTATGCTTTTAGACTTGCCTAAGAGGTGCCAAACCCTGAGGAAAGCTATTTGGACATTTTGGTATCCTATATGGAACCAGAATTGACCATAATAGAATCTTATATCACTTTTTATCCAAATGAGCTCTTCTTGATCTGAGATTTGACAAGAAATTAGAGCTTGTTGAGAGATTTTTGGGAAACTAAAGAACATAATTTTTGGAGGTTTACAGAATATTTGATGAATTTGTAAAGTTGTAAAATTTTCTAATTTTGGTCTGATGCACTATTCACTTGGTCCGAAAATGAAATCTATCACATATGGCTCAAATGATGTTCAATTGCCATGAAATTTTATAAAAAGAAACTAGACATTCCTACTGACTTTTGCCAACTAGAAGCGCCTCATTTGGATGTCTAGAGAGGGAGATATGAATTTTCAAAGAATCTATCCAGTATTAGGAACTTCACCCAACCTTAGTTAATGTTTGATTGGATTTGGAGGTCTGGGCATTCCTGAACCAGTCTAGAGTTATTTTTCTTCTCTATTTAACATCCATATCTTTCCATATTGGTATCATTTGTATGGATTGGATTTTTATAGAATTAATTGGACATTTTTGAATTTTGCTACAAAATTCTATGATAGCACTAATTGAATGTTATGATCTGGAAATATTTTTAACATAAAGTAGACATGTGTAGCTTTCTAGAATGGCCAAAAATTCATGATTTTGATATTTCTATAATTAGTTATGGTTTTCCAAATTTGTGACAGAAAAGGGGATAAATTTGGCCGAAAATGAATATGTGTTTTGAGCTTCCCATTGAGTTCCTTGAGATGTAGGCTACTTTTGATTATGCAAATGAGTTGTATTCATGTAATTAAATATGAGAATGTGTTGTATGAGCTCACATGGTCCACGTGACACCGAATGGAATTTTTATACACGACACAATGCTAAATAATGTATCATTTTAATGGATTTTTCTTACTTCCTTCATGAAATCTATGTTGTCAAGCATGAGAATGTTATGAAATGAGCTAGAAATATATGGTGTTACAAAAATACCATTTCACTTCGTAAGTTTTTTGTTAAATTTTATTTCTTCATTCTAGCTCCGTTTTTCTTTCCGTCTGAACCTAGAATTCTCATTTTTAGGAGTCTATACTGTTACTCAATTTTTTTGGGACCTTAACTAATTCATTTTGGGGGACTTGCTTTGAAAACGTGCCCATTTTCGTTGTTTAATGAAAACTGGATATTCCATATTTCTCCATATCTACTTTCATCTCCTAAGTAGCTTTTTCTGGAGTTAATGCTTTATGGACCACTTTCACTAGAGGAATGCTTTTACTCCTTAGTTACTTGACCTTGGTATCAATGATTCTTTTTTATGTCATGACAAATGAAAGGTTGTCCTGTAATGCTACATTCTCATATTCTATGATATGTGAAGGGTCTGACTGGTACTTTTTTAATTAGGATACATAGAAGACGTCATGAAGTTAGGCTAGGTTGGGAGGTAAGGCTATTTTGTAAGCTACTGGTCTAACTCTGGAAAGAATTTGGAACGGACCTAAATACTTGGGGCTAAGCTTCTTTGCCTTTATGGACCTACTGATGGTTGTGCTGAGCAACTTCAAATAAACTAGGTTAAATAAAAATTTGTAGTTAGTGATGCAACCTAGATCGTTTCCCTTGGAATTGGATTCTAATTGTTTGTAAAAGAGTTCTTCAAGTGTAAAAGTTAAGTGAAAACACAAAAATCAAAGCTAATTGGAAAGGTTTGATTTTTGGAATTTAATCGAATTAAAGTAGACAAAAAGAATTGAAAATTATAACTAAGGTGATGAAATCAACTAATAATGTAAAGTAGCTAACCTTGGACTCACCTCCTTGACTTTAATTATTATTGCTCTTATTAAATAAACCTAAGTGTAACGTCTGATTTTTGTCAAAACGATGGAAATAGATACATTTTAAAAGTAAGTCCTCTGAAATGAATTAGTTAAGGCCCACAAAAATTAGAATAATGATCTAGATATTAAGTAATGAAAATAAGAGGCCAGAGGTGCTCCAAAATAGAAGCTAAAATAACCTGCATAATTTAACAAAATTGTTACTAATGTAATGGCATTTTTGTAATTTTGAAAAAATTTTAGAATACTCATAGGAGCCTTTTTAAATGAAAAATTTGAGCTCTCTGAGGTTCTTAGAGGCTCTGAAAACCATGGGAAGCCCTGGGATAGTTAAAACCCCTTCAGTGTACATTTTTTAATGACAGTTGACCCGAACTTTGACCCTTTAGTTCAGAAAGTTTTTAACTCCAAATTGAGTAATTCCAAAGACATTTTATAAGATTGAAAACCTAAATTTTATGATGGAAAGACAGTTCTCAAAAAAGAACTTAAATGAACTAGAAATGAAAATGCCAAGTTTACTAGACATAAATGGAATTTCTTTAGAACAATTTTAATTCTCCTCCTATATATAAGTCATGTCTCATGCACAATGGAAGAGGAAAAAGGAGAAGAAAACCCAAGTGAAAGGTATGGAAATTCATGAATTTTCTTACTTTCTCTTTAGTGAACTTCTTCTCCTCCTTCTTCTCTTCCTTCCCATGGGTGTATTGAAGCTTTTGGTTTTATTTTAAACTTAGACCAGAAGGGAGGAGTTCGAATTGGAGGAAGAGAGCAAAAGGGAAAGGAAAAACTCTTGAGAAAAGTTTGAATTCAAGGTAAAATTATTAGCTTCCATGCTTCTTCCTTCTTGTTCATGTATGGGTGAGTTTCGACCTTCATAGGAGTAGACATGAGGGAGTTATTTTTGGTGCAAAACCAAGAGTGAATCATATAAATTTGAGTGTAGGAAGAAAGAATATGTAAAGGAAACAAAGAAAGAACCATGAAATTGTAAGATAGAAAAGCTAGGGTTTTAGTTGTACCTTAGTTTGTAAGATGAGTTCTAGCCATAAATTAAGATGTGTAGGAGTTGATATGAGTTCCTAAGACCTCAAGAGAGCCTCCCACATGCTTCTCCTATCAAAGAAATCAAAACAACTCATTAGTGTTCTAGGGGAGCATAGCCTCGACCAAGAAGGGATGGGACACCTAGGGAGTGTTTTAATTTCCTCCAAGCTTGGTTTTGTATCATATATGATAGGAGAGTATAAGAGGAAGTCTTGGAAAAATTTTAGACATCATGGATAATGAGATGTAGCTATTGGTTCCATATTCTGACTTAAAGAAGCAAAACCTAGCTAGGCTCCTTGAAATGATTGTGTGATGGCTTCAAGAGGTTTAAATGGAGTCAAGAGTCATAGATTAAGGGAAAGAATGGAGCCAAGATTATGTTTTCCTAAGGTTGCTTCATTATGTGTCTTATAGAACCACAATTGAACCTAAGAAGCAATCTAGCTTTTCAAGTGCATGTGTAGCTTTAGAAATTGTTCCAAGAGTGTAATTGGCTTCCATGTGATATGTCTAGGCCAAAGGAATCAAGTCTCACATCCTTGTGAGTGTGTGGCCGAGGGAGAAGAAGAGTTTTCAAGGAAAAAAGTGTGCTTGTGTAATTAAGGTAGCTCTCTCTTTTTTCTCTTATGCATGATTGGGTGTTTTTCTTGTCTTTGAATGTGTGTGTATATTTAAGCCATGAAAGATGTTTCTAGCATGTATCTATATGCCATGGTACCATGATGCTTTGTTATGCACTTGAATGATGTTTTATGAACATATTTTGGTTTGCTTGAGTGTGGTGAAGTCTTAAGTCCCTTAGCTAGGGTGAGGATGAGCCAAAAGTCCCCAAGAATGGGTGAGACAAAGCCAAACGTCTCTAAAGAGTAAGGCTTAGTCAAAAGTACCTTAAGAAAATGGATGAGATAAGTCCAAAAATCCCAAAAAGAATGGATGAGGCTAAACCATTGTCTTGGCAAGCCTATGTATGATATATGTGACTTCTTGAATGCAAGAAATGTTCCATGCATGTTTATGCATTTCAAGATAGCCATGTGTGTATTTTTAGACTTGAATTTGCATCCTTTATTTATGGATGAAAGGGAGAAGAGCTATTAGAATTCCTAGAATCTCATTATTTCCTCCCCATTACCTAACATATCTAGGTGGACCAAGTGAACCAATGAATGAGAGCCACCAAGCTTGACGGAGAAAGATTGATAAAGAAATGTGCTATTTGTTCAATTTGTAACCATTTTGATAGCATATGATGTAACCTTATGATGAATATATTATATAACCATTTTAACATATGTAATTACATGGATACTTGATGTATATATGAGAATCGATGCCATGTGTATGATATAGCAAGTTCTTGACATTAAATGGCAAGATAAAGCTTATATGTTCTTGTGTATGCCTTGGAGTGGGAGAGTGAGTTTATAAAATTTGGGTTTATGGACCATTGAGACATGTCTAATAGACCATTTTGATGCTTTCCCACATACTCAAGTGGCCATGAAAGTTTTGGAAACTAATTTGGACCATTTGAGACCCTTAAGAAGCACAAAAGTGACCATTTTGCAACCCTATATCAAGATCTGACCAAATGAATGAATTTCCTCATAAAATTTGGCATGCATATAGATCTCATCCAAAGATTTTTGAAAAGCTAAAGATCAGATTATTTGGAGCTTTGTGGAATTAATTATGAATTTTCAAAGTTGCCAATTTTTGCTATTTTGGTATGGTTACTGTTCATATGGTTAGTTTTCTTCTCCTGTGTCATCTGAGGGCCAAATGTTATCCAATGCTCATAAAATTTTATAGGTATAAACTAGACATGATAAGCTTTCTATGGTCACTGAGATCACCCTAATTGGATATGGTACCAGAAATCTGGCAACTGAACCCAAGGCAATCTTGTATTAATTTGTGTATGTGTGCTCTGAGCTCAAGTTTTTAGTGACATTTTGAGATAGTTTTGAGTTGTATGTATATATTTAAAGAGGAGAATGAAATGGATGAGTTTATATGGTCCACAAGACATGAAACAAGAATTTTATCTACTACGCAACACTAAATAATGTAATATTTTAATGGAGTTTTTTTCTTGGAAGTTTGCTACATCAAGGGAATGTAATTAGAAATGAAATGAGATAGGCTAAATAGATATGGTCTTACACTAAGACTTAGACCTAATCCCCTTGTTTGGTGCATTCATTAAAGAAATTCTTCATTAACTAATTGAGATACAAGTGCTTAACCATTTGGAAGCTTGTAACCACAATACTATTAAGTAATAAGTACTTGCATGTAAAAGTTAGAACAAACCTAAATATGAATTTAAATGTTCTTTTAGGTTGATGGACCTTCCACCTAAGAGTCTAAATCATCACTTAAACTCTTAAAAGTCTCAATTATACCAATCAAGAATAAACTCCATTATCAATTACACAATAACCATTGCACAATTAAGATGAAATGTGCAAGTAAAGTAGGTGAAAATGCACAACCATTCAAGAGCAATTCATCAAACATTTAGGGTTCAATAATACATCTCAAATCCTTAAACAAAATTCATAGGACTAAAGCAATCCAAAACAACCACTACAATCAAGTTTCCATCAACTAGACCTAATCAATAGAATATTGAATGAAGTAACATCAAAAATAGAAGAGTAGATGAGAATTACCCTAGTCTTGGTTGAAGTTGAGAGCTTAAATTTTCATCAAGGGGTTAGCATCCAAGATCAACCACCAAAAGGAATTAAGCTTCCATTGATTGTAAGAAATGGAGAAAAATGAGATGTAGAGTCACAACCATATGAGCTTCCACGGATGAGGGAGAATAGATTATGATTCTCTTTTTTTCTTCCTTCAATCCTTTGTTCTATACCCTTTCTCCTATGTGTTCAGTTCCTTGACCTAAGACTCTTCACATGTTTCCCCTCCTCCCACCTTTTCACGTGCTTTCTGTTCTGCTACTCAATAATCCCATTCATCCTGAGCCTCCCATCGCACATGAGTGTATGTGTGTAGTGGATCTGCCCTTGTACATGTAGAGTGTATGTTGTTGTGTGTGTAATGTGTTAGCATGAGAGAGCTCATGACTTGGAAATGAGAGAGTGCCCAAGAGTGCAATAGATGTGTGCATGCCAAAAGAGCCGTGTTGAGCTATCTACGTGAATGTTAATGAAATCCGTGTATGAATGATCTAGGTGAGCTATTGTACATCTACATGTGAATGTTAGTGGAGTGAATTAAAACCTCATGCCTTCTTTCTTAAGCATCCATGTTAAAACATGCTTGATAATGTGTGATTGGATATGTGTGTTGTCCACTTAAGCATGGTTGCTTCCTTGAATCACGCTCCAAATGTGTGTGAATGATCCATAGAGGAGCTCTTGTCTTAATGAGAGAATGGAGTGAGTTGTGACATGTCTCATGAGAGAACTCCGTACATGAGAGTGCATTAGTGCTGTGTATTTGAATGTTATCTCTTGCCACATGAAATATAATGCATGCTTCATGTGTTTGTTGTGAAAGTGGAGTGCTGTATGTATCATGGAGTGGATGGCCGAGAGTGAGAATGTGTGACATGGAATTTGGTGCCTTTGTGTGTGCTTATGATTCATCTAGGTCATACACATTGAATTGATGTGTGAATGATCTGTGCCTCCATGTGTGCCTCCTTCATGAGCCGTGCTTTCATGTGTGTATATGCATCAATGTTAGACTCCCATAAGTGTATATGTGTCTATGATCAGTACCCTTCTTCTATTTTTTTTTCATTTTCTATTTTATATAAAAAAATCCTTTGAAAATCTGCACAATTATTCCCTCATTTAAGCTACACACATGTAACTTTCATTTTAAAATCTTGACTCTTGATTTAATCTTGTAGGTTTCAATTTTCCTCCAAATTTATTTCTACCATTTAATTTACATTTACCCATTAAAAACTTGAACAAATAATAGAAATATATTAAGTGGAAGAATTTACAAAATTATTTTAACAAGAATTTATGCATTAAAAACCAAGAATTTTGCAAATTAATTCCTATTGTGCAAAATTGGCCAATAAAAATCAAATATCATCTAATAAAATCCATTAAGCCATAATTTATTATCAAAATGTCCAAATCAAGGGGAATAAAATATATAAAAATGATATTTATCAATTCTCTCACACTTAAACTTTTGCACACCTGTGTAAAAGGAATCAAAACTCCAAGGAAAGGCTAATGATAAGAAACCAAAAAGGAAATGTGTAGGCCACTTAGCACAAGGAAAATCATAGCATATCAACATCCTATCTATTCAAGTCATATCACTTGCATCAATACAACAAGTAACATAACAATATACTTAACAAAAATGAACTACAATGATAATCCCTCACATTAATTAGTGTTTGTCAGTCTACTCTCTAGTGTTTAGAGTTAGGTGTCCACTCTCAAATTTCAACCTATCCAACTTTACTACCATATGCTTGTCTATTATCTACATCAACACCACTCAAAATCAAATGTCAATGTCAACACCACTCGTTTGGCCAAAAAGTGGCATAGGGTTCCATTATGATCATTTTTAGCTCCATATAGGGTACCAAAGTGACCAAATGGTTTTCCCTTGGTCTTGGCACCTTTTGGGCAAATCTAAAAGCATAATTAGGACTTATGTGAGCTGCCCAAATGGTCTCAAACCTCATGCATCCCATTTTAGCCTTTTCATCCACACATATGCACATTACATCAAACTTTCCAAAATGCATACCTTGGCATTACATACCCAAATTTTATTCTAGGTTTCATACATCATATCCATACATTTATACATCACATAATATCATAATTGTAATATCCAGTTCTCTGAAAACTAGAGAAAACATGAGAAACGTAATGTACAGTTTCTCCGTAAACGAATGAAATTCACCGGATACAAAAGAAAGTCCCCTAAGATGATGTAGTTAAAGTCTTGAAAATTTTGGGAAGCATTCTAGAATCCTAAAAATGAGAATCCCACCCTCAGACGGAAAGAAAAACGAAGCTAGAATGAAGAAACAATTTCTTACGAAAAGCCTACGAAACGTAATGGCATTTTCATAATTTTGGGTAATTTTTGGAATTCACACAGAAGGGCTTTTTAAACCAAATTTTTGAGTTATCCGAGGTTCTTAAAGACCCTGAAAACCATTGGAAGCCCCGAGACAGTTAAAACCCCTCCGGTGGACATTTTTCAATGTCGGTGTGCTCGAACTTTGACGGATCGATTCGGGAAGGTTTTAGCTTTGATTTGAGTGATTTTAAAGGAATTTTTCTTAATTGGGAACCTAAATTTCATAATAGAAAGGATGGTTCTCAAAAAGGAGCTAAAATAAAGAAGAAAAGAAAATACAAAGTATGAAAGGCAAAATTGGAATTTTTGAAAAAGTCCTTTTGCCCTAGCTATATATAGATAGCGCCTCACACTCTCCCCCATTTCACTTCAGATTTTCCAGCCCCAAACCAAAAGCAAAGCCCTAGGAGAGTGGCACACCAAGAGAAGAGAAGGAGAAAAAATTTAAGCCTTTAGGTATGGAAATTTGCTTGTTTTTCATGCTTTCTCTCCACTAATCTCTTCTCCTCTTTTTCCCTCTTCTTCTCCATGATTTTTCTGAAGTTTTGAGGGCTGTTTTGAAGGAAGAACATAGGGGAATTTTTGGATTTGAAGAGAAGAGCTTAGAGAAAGCAAGATTCAAGCCAAACTAACCAAGGAAATAAGGTAAAAATGCTTTCTATGGTAGCTATGTTGATGTCCCTTTCTTCTCCATTTCGACCTACACTAAGAACCCTAGAAGGATATGATTTTCAAGCCTAACCAAGCATGATTCTTAGGTATTTGATGGAGAGGAATAAGAATATGCAAAGAAAACCATGAAATAGGCATTAGGATTCAAGATGCAAAACCCAGGGTTTCTAGTGCACCTTTCAAATTCTGAATTTATGTGATGCTTCCTAGGTCTAATTAAGAGTTTATATGAGTTCTTGAGACACCTAAGATACTCCCCACAAGCTTCTTCCTTCAAGAAAATCAAGAGCACTCCAAGAAGCCCAAATGATGCCATAGTCTCGGCCAAGCATGTTCTATATAGCTAGAGAGAGTTTTATATTTTTCTAAGGCCATTCTTGAGTCATATTTGATGAATGAGAATGAAAGGAGGCCTTGGAAAAATTTTATAACTCATAGAAAGTAATTTGGTGTCTTAGATTCCATATTATGACCTAAAGAAGTAACATGGTGCTAGGCCTTTTGTTTTAATGATGTGATGACTCCAAGAGGCTTAAAAAGGAGTCAAGAATCATATTTGAGAGGAAAGAATGAGGCCTAGAAATTGTTTGAGAGGTGTTGCTTCATTAAGTGCCAATATGGACCATAATGGAGCTTATAGAGCCATCTAGTGTTTCACCAAGTTATGTAGTCTTAGAATATGTTTCATGAACCTAATTGGCTCCCATAAATTGTATCTAGGCCAAGAGAAACTATCTCCACCAATTTATGGGTGTGTGGCTGAAAGAGAAGGCTTAAAATCCAAGGAAAAAGTGTGTGATTGTGTGCAAGGTAACTCTCTCCACCTTCTCTCATGCATGGATGTGTGTTTAGCTTGTTTTTGAATGTGTGTATGTGTATTTTCAAGTTATGAAAAGTATGCTAGCATGCCTTTATACGCCATGATCCTTGATGCTATGTTATGTTTTCTAATGAGTGCATGATGTTTGTATAAGTTTACTTGAGTGTGGAGATGGCAAGAACTCTTTCCTTTGGTGAGGATGAGCCAAGAACCCTTGAGCTTGGTTGAGACAAAGTAAAGAGTCTCCCAAAAGTAAGATAGGCTCCCAAGAGTATGGTAGAGTCCAAAGTGCTTAGAGAATGGGTGAGGTAAGTCCAAAATCTATGAGGAGAAGTGTGAGGCCAATCCAAGTACTTGGTGAACTCTTAAATGTCTTGTACGAGTGATTCACATGCTAAGCTTGTATTAAAAATGTCTATGATTTCTATTTTCTCCATGCATGCATTTGTAAATCTTGCTTTGCACATATTATGTATGATTGAATGGCATATGAGCTATTGGGATTCTTTGAATCTCATCCCCTCCTTTCCAATGATCTAACATGCTAGGTGGACTAAGTAATTATGATGAAGGGAGCCAACCATAATGAAGAAGAGAGATTGACAAGCTTATGCCTTGTTTTATCTATTTTGGAACCATAATGATGGCTTATAATGTATATGATGTTGTAAATGTATTATGAACCTTGAGACATGTATAAATATGCTATTATGTGATGTTTATAACTATGGATATGATGTATGAACTCTAGAATACCATTTGAGTTTGTAATGCCCAATTATACAATGTGGAAGTATGATGTGAATGTGCATAAATGTGGGTTGAATGACCAAAATGAGATGCATGAGGTTTGAGACCATTTGGGAAACTCACACAAGTCTCAAATGTACTTTTAGACTTGCTCAAAAGGTGCCACAACCAAGGGAAGGCAATTTGGCAAATTTGGTACTCATATGGAGCCAAATTTGACCATAATGGAACCCTATGTCACTTTTTGGCCAAATGAGCTAGTCTTGATCTAAGATTTGGCATGAAATTAGGTCTCATTGAGATCTTTCTGGGAAGCTAAAAATCATAATTTTCAAAGATCTACAGAATATTTGATGATTTTTCAAAGTTGGCAATTTTCATAGTTTCTGGTTTGCTACACTATTCATTTGGTCCGAAATTGTTTTCTATCACACAAGGCTGAAATGATGTCCAATTGCCACAAAATTTTATACAGAGAGACTAGATAATCACAGTGACTTGTGCCAACTAGAAGCACCTCATTTGGAGGTCTAGAGAGGGAGATATGAATTTTTGAAATTTCTATCTAGTATCAATAAATTTTCCTAACTAGAAGTACTGTTCCATCGAAGTCTGAGGTCTGGGCTTGATGAACTAATCTAGATATATTTTTTCTCTCTAATTAACATCCACAACATTCCAAATTGGTATCATTTGCATGGATTAGATTTTTTTGAAATTAATTGGACATTTTCAAAGTTTTCTGCAGAATTCTATGACAGTTCCAGATTTTAGTTGGACCTTTATACAATTTTGGATGTCAAACCATCCACTGTGATGAATTTTATAGGTTGAACATATTTTTAGCGTAAGTAGACATCCAAAGCTTTCCAAAATGACTAAGATCACATGATTTCAATTTTTCTAGGTTTAGTTATGATTTTCCAAAGTTTGGTCAAAAAATAAAGCAGATCTGGGCGAGAATGAACCTTCATATTCCATGCTCCATTTTGGTTTCCATAGTTGTAGGCATGATTTTGTGATGCAAAGGAGTTGTATTAATGTAATTAAATATGGAAAAGTATAGTATGTGCCCATATGGCCCACAGAACTCCGAAATAAAAATTTATACATAGCGCAATGCAAGGAAATGCCTTATTTTAATGCCATCTTCTTTTATTCTTGTGTAATTCATGGCATGAGACTTAGAAGTAGTATGAGACAGCTAGAAATTTATGGTGTTACAATAATTACATATGTCTAAGAAGTCAAACCATATACATCATTGGATTATAATATTAGACACAAATATGGCCTTAAAGTGATAAAACTCCAATACTTTGTTATCAAACGCTTTCCTTCAAGGTGGTTGGCTTTCATTACCATGTCCACTTGGTCCTCCTAGCATGTGAGATCATTGGAGAGGAGGGAATGAGATTCAAAGAATCCTAATAGCTCATCTCCCATTCAATCATACATAATATATGCAAAGCAAGCCTAAAAAATGCATGCATGAATATCATGGAAGTCATGAACATTCAAGAAGTAAGCTTGACATGTGAACAAGTCATACAAGACATTCAAGAGCTCACCAAGTGTTTAAATTGGCCTCACACTTTTCCTCACTTGCCTCACCCATTCTTTGATGCATTCTTGGACTCAACCATACTCTTGGGAGCCCACTTTGCTTTTGGGAGACTCTTTGCTATGTTTCAACCAATCTCAAGGGTTCTTGGCTCATCCTCACCATAGTTAAGAGTTCTTGGCCTCTCCACACTCAAGCAAACTCAAATAAACATCATACATTCATTTGAAAACATATTATGTCATCATGAATCATGGCATATAAAATCATGCTAGCACACTTTTCATGGTTTGAAAATACACATACACACATTCTAAGACAAGCTAAACACACATCCATGCATGAAAGAAGGTAGAGAGAGCTACCTTGCACACAATCACACACTGTTTCCTTAGAATTCAAGCCTCCTCTTTCGGCCACACACCCACAAATTTGTGAAGATGGTTTCTCTTGGCCTAGATACAATTTATGGAAGCTAATTAGGTCTATGAAACAAATTCTAAGGTCACACAACTTGCTTAAACACTAGGTTGTTCTATAAACTCCATTATAGTCCATAATTGCACCTAATGAAGCAACACCCCTCAAAAATAATTTCTAGCCCTCAAAAATAATTTCTAGGCTCCATTATTTCCTTTCAAATATGATTCTTGACTCCTTTTAAGCCTCTTGGAGTCATCACACAATTAAAATAAAGACCCTAACATCATGTTGCTTCTTTAGGTCATAATATGGAACCTAAAGCACCAAATCACTTTGTATGAGTTCTAAATTTTTTTCCAAGGCCTCCCCTCATATTCATTCATCAAATATAACTTAAGAATAGCCTTAGAAAAATTTAAAACTCTCCCTAGCTACAAGAACTTGCTTGGGCCAAGACTATGGGGGTTTTTGGCCTCCTTGGAGATTTCTTTGTTTTATTGAAGGAGGAAGCATGTGGGGAGCATCTTAGGGATCTCAAGAACTCATTTAAACTCTTAATTAGACCTAGGAATCATCACACAAAATCAAAATTTAGAAGGAACACTTGAAACCCTAGAATTTGCATCTTGAAAACTAATGGTTATTTTGTTATTTTCTTTGCATATTTTTGTTCTTCTCCTTCAAATACTTAAGATTCATGCTTGTTTTAGCTTGAAAATCATCTTCTCCTAGGGTTCTTCATGCGTGTCAAATTGGAGATGAAGGGGAATCAAGAATAGCAACCATAAGATAAAATTTTACCTAGTTTCCTTGCTTATTTTGGCTTGAATCTTGCTTTCTCCAAGCTCCTCTATTCAAATCCGAAATTTCCCTTGAATTTCTCCCTTGAATTAGATTTATAAACTTCATTTTAATCAAAGGAAACCAAGAAGGGAGGAGAGGAGGTGTGGATGAAGAAAAGTATAAAAAATCACCATAGAAACATACCTTAAGCTTGGATTTTCTCCTTCTTCTTCTTCCTCTCTTGTGCACCCAAACCCTAGCTCCCTTCTTTTGAAATTATGTAGAAAATTCTGATTCCAAATGAGGGAAAAAGTAGGGTGCCACCTATATATAGGGGGAGGTTAATGGCTTGTTCAAAAATTTTAATTTTACCCTTTGTTCTTTGCATTTTTTTTTCTCTTTCATTTTAGCTCTTTTTTGAAAATTGTCTTTTCCATTATAAAATATAGGTTCCCAATTAAATAAAATGATTTTGGAATCACTCAAATTGGAGCTAAAACCTTCCCAAATGAACCCTTCAAAGTTCGAGTACACCGACATTGGAAAACGTCCACCAAAGGGGATTTAACTGTCCTGGGGTTTCCCATTGTTTTCAGGGCCTCTGAGAACCCTAAAGAATGAAAAAATTTGATTTAAAAAGTCCTCCTGTGTGAATTCCAAAATTTGCTTAAAATTATAAAAATGCCATTACGTTTCGTAGGTTTTTTGTCAAAATTTGTTTCTTCATTATAGCTCCATTTTTCCTTCCATCTGAGGCTAGAATTCTCTTTTTTAAAAGTCTAAAATGTTGCTCAAATTTTTTAGGACCTTAACTAATTTATTTCAAGGGACTTGCTTTGAAAACGTGCTCGTTTCTGTCGTTTAACGAAATCTGGACATTACAATATCAATAGGTACAAAATCTCACAAGGTAAATTGATCATCATTAAAGTTAAGTTAGTTGCCATTAACTTACATTCTCAACACAAAATTAATTTCCTATCAAATCAAGACATATTAAAGCTATGATCATACCTCAATAATAGTAGCTTCCACAAAAAAAAGTGTTTTTTTTCTTCAAGAGGTTTTTTTCCAAAACACACAAACAACATAAAAGAAAAACTTCACACTAACAAAAACTAAAAATCAACTAACCAAAATAAAGCAAAACCAAAAATTTTGTTTGAATTCCCCCTCCCCAAACTTAAACATTGCATTGTTATCAATGCAAGCTTAATATCCAACTAAAATATAGACAACACAATATAAAAGGTGAAAAAGGAAAGTATAAAATCAAACAAGCTAGGTTCCATTGTGAAGATGGAGCTCCTCTTTCTAATTCCTTAGAACTCCTTCACAAAAATGCTTGAGTCTATGGCCATTCACTTTAAACTTCCCTCTAGTACCCTCATCTAACAACACCACTACACCAAAAGAAAAAACATTAGAAATAATATAAGGACCTTTCCATTTAGAATGAATCTTACTGGGCATAAGCTTTAAATGAGACTTGCATAGTAACACTTTGTCTCCAACCACAAACTCTTTCCTTTCAATTTTCTTATCATAAAAAGCCTTGGTTTTTTCTTTATAAATGCGTGCATTTTCATAGGCTTCTAGATGGATCTCTTCAAGCTCTTGTAGTTAAGATCTCCTTTAAGAGCCTGCTCTATGTAAGTCCATATTGCACTTCTTTACAGCCTAATAAGCTTTATGCACCACTTCCACTAGTAAGTGACAAGCTTTCCCAAAGGCCAGCCAATAGGGTGACATGTTAATTGGAGTCTTATAGGCAGTTCTATAACCTCACAAAGCATTATTTAGCCTCTTGCTCCAATCCTTCCTATTTAGCTACATTGTTGTCTCCAAAATTTGCTTCACCTCTCATATGGAAATATCTGCTTGGCCATTTGTTTAAGGGTGATATGGAGTAGCCACTTTGTGCACAACCCCGTACTTACTAAGCAAGCTTTGCATGCCCCAGTTGCAAAAGTGAGTGCCCTTGTCACCATTAATAGCCCTAAGAATTCCAAACCTATAGAAAATACGAGAGTGAACAAACTCTACTACCACAGAAGAATGATCAATTCTAGTGGGCTTTGCTTCGACCCACTTCGAAACATAATAAAAAACCAATAAGATATATGCAAAGCCAAAAGAAATAGGAAAAGGTCTCATAAAATTATAGCCCCAAACATCAAAGATCTCATAAAACAAAATGGGATGCTATAACATTTAATTTCTCGTACATATGCTCCTTGTTTTTTGACTCCGAACACATCTTTTGCAAAAATCATAGGCATCACGAAACAAGGTAGGCCAATACAATCCACTATCTAAAACCTTCCTAGCAATGCATTTTAGACTAAAGTGACCTTCACATGGAACAGCATGATAGAATCTCACAACAAACTCAAACTCTATATCAGGCACACAACGTATAATCACTTGGCCACTACATACTTCCACAAGTATGGATCATTCCATATATAGTATCTAGTTTCACTCTTAAACTTATCCAACTAATGTTTATTCAAGTCAATAGGCAATTCAGATACAGCTAGATAATTCACTAAGTCAACATACCATGGGTAGCAACTATGCACAGCATACAAATGCTCATCTAAAAAATCATCATCAATAGGTAAAGAATCTACCTTTAGAGCCTCAATCTGGCTCAAGTGGTTGGCCACCAAGTTCTTTGCTCTACTTTTATCTTGGATGTTAATGTCAAACTTTTAAAGCAAAAGCATCCATCTAATTAGCCTTGGCTTTGCATCAAACTTCTTCAACAAGTACTTTAAGGCTGTATGATCAATGAAAATAATGACTTTAATATCAAGCAAATAGGATCTAAATTTATCCAGAGCAAAAGTAATAGCAAGAAATTCTTTCTCTATGGTGGTATAATTTGCTTAAGCCCTTTCCAAAGTCTTGGATGCATATGTTATCACATAGGGCTTTTTATTGACTCTTTGGCTCTATACTACTCCTAAAGCATAATTGGAAGTATCACATAAAAACTAAAATGGGAGACTCCAATCAAGGTGCTAAATAATGGGCAGGGAAGTCAATCTTTTCTTAAGCTCATCAAAAGCTACTTTACATGCATCATCAAAATGAAAATCAACATCTTTCTGCAACAACTTAGACATTGGCAATGCAATTTCACTAAAATCCTGTATGAATCTCCGATAAAAACCTGTATGACCTTTGAAAGACTAGACCTCTCAAACACATGTCAGATATGGTAAAGAAGTGACAACATCTATCTTAGCTTGATCAACTTCTATGCCCTATTCAAATACATGACCCAATACAATGCCTTTTCAAACCATAAAATGATAATTTTTAAACACTCCTCAAAAGAATTCCCATACACAGTGAAATCATCCATAAAAAGTTCCATATAATTTTCTAAAAATTCACTAAAAATAGAAACCATGCACTGCTAAAAAGTTCAAGGGCATTACAAAGACCAAAAGGTATCTTTTTGTAGCTAAATGTTCCAAATAGGCAAGTGAATGTTGTCTTTTCTTGGTCCTCCAAAGCTATGCATATCTGGAAATAACTTGAAAATCCATCAAAAAAATAATTGTGAGACTTCCCAATTAAATGCTTAAGCATCTGATTAATAAAAGGAAGGAGATAGTGGTCTTTTCTAGTGACAAAATTAAGACATCTATAATCAACGCAAACCCTCTAGTTATTTTGCACATGAGTTGGCACCAGCTCATTCTTTTTATTCTAGACCACTGTAATCCCAATCTTTTTAGGAACAACTTGTATAGGACTAACCCACTGACTATTAAAAATTAGATATATAATGCTAGCAGATAAAAGTTTAAATAATTCCTTTTTAACCACATCAAGAATAGGTGCGTTAAGTCACATTTGAGGTTGCCTTACAAGTTTAGCTCCATCAACAAAATCCGATGCATATAAGTTTCAAGACTAATGCTTGAAATATTTACTAAGGTCCACCCTATTACTTGGCTTTGCTTCCGCAAGACCTCTAAAAGTTTCAACTCCTCATCTTAAGCAATATCACTAGCCACAATAATATGAAGTTTTTCTCCTTCTTCAAGGTTAGCATATTTCAGTGTATCTAGGAGTGGCTTGAGCTCTAAGGTAAGAGCTTGCTCAATGAGCCTGTTAAGCACTATCTCCTTCATATCATACACTTACTCAAATAACTCACAAGAAATAGAAGGATTTTTCCCAGCGTGGGAAGCATTAGTGGCACGAGAAGAGTCAACAACATCATCAATCACATAAATATCATCATGATCACTATCCAAGCAATCAATATTAGCATGTAAAGTCTCATCAGAACCAAAAAACTCAATAAAACTAGTACAAGCAACAGAGGTTCTAGATGTAGCAAAATTAACCTCATCAATACATGTAATAAGTTCTCTAGAGTCAATACTATCATCACAGTTCAAAAAATCATCAATCTCTCTACATATAATATAGAAAATGAGAACCATCACAAGTGTGTCTCAAAGAATCATCAAAATCAGCAACATCACAAGAATTAGTTAGCAGACTATCCCTAAACTTAATACTAGTATCATCAATTAGCATATCAATCAAACTTACACCAAGAATAGAATGATCATCACATAGGTGTTTCATGGCATAAAAAATATTAAAATGTATTACATTGCCAGCAAATTCCATAAAAAGAGCTCCTTCATGCACATTTATGATTGTCTTGGCTATCTTTAAAAAAGGTCTGCTAGAATAAGCGATGCATGGCCATGAGACCTATATCTATCATCCTCTACATTAAGAACATAAAAATCAGCTGGAAATATTAAATCATTTACTTTAACCAAGACATCTTCCAACTATTAGAGATTGTGCCCTAGGCCTATCAATTTATTGTGAACATTGTCTTGATTTAATAAAGATTTTTATTATCATTATTATATTGTTTGCATATTTGCCATATAATAAGATCCTTAGGTAATTATAGTTATTCTAAATATCCTTAGTTGATCATTATTGTGGGAACAATAATGAATTAAGACTAGTATGATTTTGATTGATGATCATGTATGCAAACATAAATCAAAGTCATAAGCACTTGTTAGAGACCAACGTACTGGACTGACTCGTTATAAGATAGCTACATGGACTAGGTTATAAGCATATCTCATCTATAGCCATGTTACTAAGCCCTTAGACTTGAGATTGTCGTACATTCCTACATGAGGAACTTTGCACTTTAACATGATCAAAAGTCACCTTTAATTGAGTGATCATAAAGATTGTGATTGGATACAATGGGATACATGCAGAAGAAGATAAGTGGTCAAGATGAGATTTGTTCCTCTCATAGAGAGAGAGATATCTTTGGGCCCCTCGATAAGTATGACTGATAAATGCATGGTCGTGCTTGAATGAAAAGAGTTTCGTTTGTTTTGATAGTCTATTTAAAGATCAAGAAAGTGTGGTCAAGCGATACGAGGACAACGTTTCAATGCCTTATGCTTGACCTAGATATCATGTGACAAAAGGGACTTGACATGAGCTATAAAATAGGTTGCATTGGATCATCGATCCTCATATAATCTGGATAGTCATATTGTCTTGTCAGAGGCTACTTATAACTTGTGGGCGCAAAGGATTTTTGGGCCCATTGTCAAAATTATATGGGTCTACAAGGTCGCACACAACAATTGGCCAACAAGAGCTAGAATGTCTAGATTTATTGAACCTAGAAGGCATCTAGATTCAAGGAATATATTGTCCACATTCAATATATTTGTTCTTTAGAAAGTTTCCTATTTCGAATAGAAGATTATCCTATTTATGATAGGATATTGCATTCTTTCTTTAAAAAAAAAGTGGACGAAATTAATTTATATTAATTTCAAAATTTTGTAATGCTCTCTTATAAAAAAGGGATGCTAGGTGTAACACCATAGTTTCCTAACTCAATCTATGCTACTTTGATGTCTCATGTTATGAATTATGCAAGAAGGTAGGAAAAATGACATTAAAATAATACATTATTTTAGCATTGCGTCATGTATAAAAATTTCATTCGGTGTCACATGGATCATATGAACTCATGTATTATATTTTCATATTTAATTACATGAATACAACTCATTTCCATAATTAAAAGTGGCCCACAACTTGTGGAAACCAAAGGGAAGCAATTTAGGATGTGTTTGGAATCACGGTGGCAAACTGCGTTTGTATAAAAGCAACAATTTGTTGCTTTAGAGAAAACATGGTTTTGGAGGCAGCTACCAGATTTCCAAGCATGCACTTAAAGGGGGAAGAAATGTAATATCTGGTTCTCCGAAAACATGAGAAAATGGGAGAAATGTAATGTTCGATTTCTCTGTAAACATACAAAATTCACCAGATACAAAAGGAAGTCCCCCAAAGAGGAGGATTTGAGGTCCAATAAAATTAGAATAATATTCTGGACTTCAAATAATGATGATCAAGGCCAGAGGTATCCTGAAACGGAAGTCAAAATAAGCAGACAAAATTTAACGAAAATGCAACGAAACGTAATAGCATTTTCATAATTTTGGGCACTTTCTAGAAAACTCAAAGGAGGGAGTTTTAAATGGTGAAAATGAGTTTTTTGGGGTTCTCAGAGGCTCTAAAAACTATAGAAACCCCAGAACAGTTAAAACCCCTCCAGTTTATGATTTAGATTATTAGTAGACCCAAACTTTGACCCTTTCATTCGAGAAAGTTTTAGATCCAATTTAAGTGATTTCAAAGGAATTTTATAAGTTAGAGAGCCTAAATTTTATGATGGAAAAGATGGTTCTCAAAAAGGAGTGAAATGAGCCTAAAAAAAAAAAGCCAAGAATGAAAGGAAAAATTGGAAATTTGAAATGTCTTAAATGGGTCCCTAACCTATATATATCATGCCCCATTTCTTCCTATCATCTTGGCTAACTTTCCTTTGCACCAAAATAGAACCCGAAGCTCCTTGAAGTGGCACACCAAGTGGGAGGAAGAAAGGAAGAGAAAACCAAGCAAAAAGGTAAGAAAATCCATGGTTTTTCATGCTTCTTCCTTCACCAATCTTGCTCTCCTCCTTCTCCTCTTTCTTTCTATGGTTTTAGTGATATTTTTGGGTCTGTTTTGAGGTTAGACCAAGAGGGGAAATTTTGAATTTCGAGAGGAGAATCCAAGCAAAAGGAGGAGCATTCAAGAAAGGCTAAGAAAACAAGGTAGTTTAGTTGTTTTCACGTTTCTTCTTCTATGTTCTTCTTCTTGTGCATTTTGCCTTATGTATGGATAGCCAAGAGGAGTTAAAATTTTAACCAAAACAAGGATGAATCTTAGGAAAATGAGTGAGGAGAATAAGAATATGCAAAGGAAACAAAGAAAGAACTATAAAATTGCAAGATAGAAAAGCTAGGGTTTTAGTTGCACCTTGGTTTGTAAGATGAGTTCTAGCCATAACTTAAGATGTTTAAGAGTCTATATGAGTTTCCAAGACACCAAGAGAGCCTCCCATATGATTCTCCCATTAAGAAAATCAAAACAACTCCATTGGTGCCATTTTGGAGCATAACTTCGGCCTAGCATGGAAGGAGCACCAAGGGAATGTTTTTATAACATCCAATTTTCGTCAAACGACAGAAACAGATACATTTTCAAAGCAAGTCCCTTGAAATAAATTAGTTAAAGTCCTAAAAAATTTATATAGCATTCTAGACTCCTAAAAATGAGAATTCTAGGCTCAGAGGAAAAGAAAAACAGAGCTAGAATGAAGAAACAAATTTTAACGAAACATTGACGAAATGTAATGGTATTTTTGTAATTTTAAGCAATTTTTGGAATTCTCATAGGAGGGCTCTTTAAATGGTTCGGAGGCCCTAAAAACTATGGGAAGCCCCAGAATAATTAAAACCTCTTCGGTGTACGTTTTCCAATATCAGTTGACTTAAATTTTGACATATTAGTTCAAGAAGGTTTTAGATTTGATTTGAGTGATTCTAAAGGCATTTTATAAAATTGGGAATCTAAATTTTACAATGCAAAAGACGGTTCTAAAAAAGGAGCTAAAATAAACCAAAAACAAAAATGCCAAAATGAAGGGATGAAATTGGAATTTTTGAAAATTTCTTTTTAACCTAGCTATATATAGACCACACACTACCTCCTCCTTCATTTAGCCCACTTTGTTTCCACCCAAAACCAGAGAAGAGAGGTAGGGTTTGAGGCACACAGGAAGGAGAAGAAAGGGAGGAGAAAACAAGGAAAAAGGTATGGATTTTCTTGGTTTTTCATGCTTTCTCTTTAGCAAACTCCTTCTTCTCCATCTTCCCTTCTTTCCTATGATTTCATTGAAGGTCTTGGATCTATTTTGAGGGTAAAACAGAGGTGGAATTTTCGGATTTGAGGATAGGAGGCTAAGGAAAGGAAGAATCATCCAAAAAACTAAGGAAAAACAAGGTAAATCTTCATTCCATGGTAGCTATCTCTTGTTCCCTTCTTCTCCTTGGTTCATCCCACCTAGGGAACTTCAAGAAGACATGGATTTTGGGTAGAACCAAGAGTGAACCTTAGGGAATTGAGTGTAGAGAATAAGAATATGCAAAGGAAATAACAAACTAGCCATTAGATTTCAAGATAGAAAACCTAGGGTTTCTATAACACCATAAATTTCCATCTCATTTTATACTATATCTATGGCTCACATCATATAACTCACATAAGAGGCAAAATAATGGCATTAAAATAATGCATTTCTTAGTGTTGTGTCATGTATAAAATTTTTCTTTGGAGTCTTGTGGGCCATATAGACTCATATATCACATTCTCATATTTAATTACATGGATACAACTCATTTCCATTACTAAAAGTGGCCTACAACTCGTGGAAACCAAAGGGAAGCATAAAACACATATATGCATTTTCAGCCAGAATTTTCTCATTTCTATCACAAAACTTTGAAAAATTATAACTAATTCTATAAAATTTAAAATATACATTCTTAACCATTCTAGAAAGCTATATATGTCTGCTTTATGACAAAAATATTTCCTGACCACAATATCCAACATGAAAGATGCTTGACATTCGAAATGGTCCAGAGGTATGGCTGTCCACTGGCGCTATCACAAAATTCTGCAGCAAACTTCAAAAATGTCCAATTAATTTCAAAAAAATCCAATCTATGCAAATGATACCAATCTAAAAATCTGTGGATGTTAGTTAGAGGGTAAAAATAGTTCTAAACCAGCTCAAGCACACACAGACCTCAAAAACTAATCAAACAATACCTGAAGTCAGTTTGAGCACTTGGTACTAGATAGAATTTTTAAAAATTCATTTCTCCGTCTTTAGACATCCAAATGGGATGCTTCTAGTTGGCACAAGTCACTAAGAATGTATAGTTTCTCCATATAAAATTTTGTGGCAATTGGACATCATTTGGGCACTGTGTGATAGAAATCATTTTCGGACCAACTGAACAGTGCATCAGACCAAAACTAGAATTTTTGCCAACTTTGAAATGTGACAACCCTACCTTCTAATCATTGTAATTATGGTTAAATGTATGATTAATAATTAATTATCAAGGTTTGAGTGGTTACAATCTATCACATGGTGAAAATATAGGAAAAATTTAAACCTTGATGTTAGGGTCATCATCATACCACCACCCAAATCAAAATTTGCATAAAAGGAATCCTACTACCCTAAGGGGTTTATGATACAACCATTCATCAGTTTCAATACCCAATGACCTTCCACAAGTACTCCTATATCATCTCATACTATTACCGTTAGAGAAATTGGGGTTTCTAAGTTCAAAAGAGTAGGTTAGGGACTTACGTCGCGGCCTAAACCCTCCCCGCCACGGCTAAGTTACTCTCTGGAATCATTGGATAAATTTAACAAATCTCGCCGCGGCAAGTTGGACCTTCGCTGCGGCCAACCTATGTGGCGCCGTGGTGGAACGCCTTCTGGAACTACTGTTCTCAACTCCCAGGATTCTCGCCTCGATGCAATATATTCGCGCCGTGGCTAGTTTTGCTCCTGTCCAACCCTTATTTAATTTTCTCAACTCGCGCCGCGGCAGGACATAATGCACCGCAGTGAGTTTTGGTTCTGTTACCCTCCTGGGCAATTTTTTTCACTTTGTGCCGGGGCGGGATTGGTTATGCCGCAGCGCCTTTCGGCTCTGTCTCTCCTTTGGCCGTGGCGAAGCCTTCTTAGCCGCGACGGAACTCCCTCCTGTGACCATATTACTCAAATTTCGCCCTCTACACTCCAAATCTCATCTTAGAAATACTCTAGGTCCACCTACGCTTGTTTTATGTGGTCCTAATGGTGTTTATCTACCCTATTTACCCATCAATCCATCCATTATCATTGCGAAACTTAAACACTACTTCCTACTTGTTCCACTAGCTCATATCAGCAAATTCAAGAATATATGACAGCAAGATCACATGCATTAGCAGCAATTTACATCCCATGCAAATTCCATAGAGATTCCATTCAACCATAGCTTACATCCAAGGCATCATATGACTATGATTCCTATATAGTGATCCATATCACAATTTCAGCAAAACTACCAATATATATAATGCTACAAGTTCATACATTAATATTCAACTATAATGAGACTTGAATCCTTAACGGTTACATTTCAATCAAACAAAATATAAACGCCTACACTTGGCAACATTATTACATGATGATGCTATGAAAACTAATAACAAAATTGCATCTCTACAAAACAAGCCTGCCTAAGTGTAGCCTTCTCCCATATGTTGGAGCTCATGGATTTTCATCCACTTGCTTCCCCTTATCCTTACCCGAAGAACTTTCACCTGAAATATTAATCCCATAAAACGGGGGTGAGATATAAATCTCAGTAACCAAGGCAATTCCATCATATATCCAATTTAATTAACATATAAACATGAATCAAAATCAACATCAGAATCATATCCATCATATCAGCAAATGAAACAATTGGGCTATCATGATTACTATCCCATACTAGCAATCATATTATCACATGTTAAAGGCCATTAACACCGGGAGAGGCCCATCCACGGCACCTACTCCCTATTGAGCACAACCGGGGCTCAGTGCATCTGGGTTTGATCATAACCCGGTGCTCGATCGAAGCACATGCATGGGTGGCAGCCGCACCACAGCTCCACCATGGACTCACAAGGTCCAATCACAATTCAACAGATAGCCAACCAATTCATTCAGCATTTTCAATCAATCATATACAGCAACATATGAAATTAAATCAAATATATACATGGAATTTATATAAACCCGGTTACCTCACTTGTAGACACTTGCAACAGTCACCAATAGTGCAAAAATCCTCCTATAACCATAGCATCATAGAATTACTACTCTAATTCATCATTAACAGTTACAATCAATACCAAAAGAATTTAAGATGCTAATGACTACCTAAGAATCACTTACTCAGCCACTATAAATCCCAAATTCGGATTAAATTGTCCTTCACCAGAAAACTCAATATTCCACCAAAAATCCTAAGCAAATTCGTACATAATTAATACCTATTTTATAAATCAGCTATGGGGGTCTCAAATTAACAATTGAAGCATCATAATGGAGGGTTTAAACTCACCCAAGGTCAGCCATAACCTCAACCTACGAATTTTACCAAGAAAATTCCCAAATTCCCACATTTCAGATTTTGGGTAGAGTGAAAATGCTCCAAATGAAAAACTAATCAGACCAAATTAAAGAGAAAGATGAGGGGATTAAGTTATATAACTATTACCTTGGCTGAATCTTGCTCTAAATGTGAGGAAATGCAGAATTAGTGCCCCCAACCCTAGCCTCCTCTCCAAGCTCCGAATTTTCTCTTTGTGTTTTGTGTTTTGTGTTTCAGCAAGTGTGAAGGAGAGGTTGGTGTATTAGGGTTTTAGTTGGGTTTAAGTTGGGTCAAAGGTGGGTCATGGGTTTCTCCAAGATCCATCTCTTAATGGGTTTCAGGTTTTTGCTTGTTAGGCCAGTTTTTAGAGTGTTGGGCTGCAGAATTTTGTTGGGCCAGCTCTTATACATTGGGTTGCTGAAGTTTAATTAAGTTTGGGCCAAGTTTGAAGAGCTCAAGAATGTGGGTCTACACAAGGGTTATTGAGCCCACTTAGAAGAGTCTATACACGGTGGATTTTGGGCCTCCATCACACTAAATTGAGTTGGGTCTACACCTAACCCATTGGGCCTCCATTAGCCTCTTATCATGATCTATTAATTTGAGCCTAGATAGGATTTCTATCTCAATTAAATCTCAACCCATATTAATTATTCCTAATTAATCTAATATGTGATTAACACATTAATTAATTATGGGGTGTTACATGAAAATTCATCAAATATTCTTTAGACCTCCAAAAATTCTCTTCTTTGGCTTCTCAAAAAACTCTCAACAAACTCTAATTGCATGCCAAATCTCAGATCAAGAAGAGCTCATTTGGACAAAAAGTGGTATAGGGTTTTAAATTAGTTAATTCTTAGTCCATGCAAGATACCAAAATGTCCAAATGGCTTTCCTTGGTGTTTGTCACCTCTTAGGCAAGAGTAAAAGCATAAATATGACTTGTATAAGCTGCCCAAATGGTCCTAAATCTCATGCATCTCAATTTGATCATTCCACTTCCACTTATACACTAATGCTTCAAACTTTCAAGAAGCAAAATTTGCCATTACATACTCAATATACATTCTAAGGATCACATAACATGATCTCTCATTTATACATGACATATTATCACAATTATAGATGCTCATAAAGTCATTTATCATATACAACCATAGATTACACATTTGCCACTTTAATGGCCTTAAAGAACCAATTCTATACATTTCAATGTCATGCTCTCTTCTTTCAAGTGATTAGCTCCCATCTCCTTGCTATCTTGATCCACCTAGCATGTTAGAACATTGGAGGGGAGGGGATGAGATTCAAAGAATCCCAATAGCTAATCTCCCATTCAATCATACATAAAGCATGCAAAACAAGTCTTACAAATGCATGCATGGGCATATTAACATGTGCAAGCATTCAAGAAGCATTTTCAATATTTGAACAAGCATACATAGCATACAAAGGCTTTCTAAGTAAGTGGATTGGCCTCAGCCATTTACTTGTAGATTTTGGACTTACCTTACCCATTCTTTAAGAGGTTCTTAGACTCAACCTTACTCTTAGGAGTCAACCTCACTTTTAGGAGGCTCTTTACTTTGTCTTAACCAGTTTTAAGGGTTCTTGGCTCATCCTCACCATGGCTAAGGGTTCTTGGCTTCACCATACTCAAGCAAACCAAAGCAAGCATTATAGACATCATTTAGAAACATAATGCATCATCATGGTATCATGGCATATAAAATCATGCTAGAATACTTTTCATGGTTTAAAACATACATACACACATTCAAAACAATGTAAGCATACATCAATGCATGAGAGAAGGTGGAGAGAGCTACCTTACTTGCATTCACACACTTTTTCCTTGAGTTTTGAATCCTCTCCCTTGACCTTACACACCCAAGAAGATGGAGATCACTTCTCTTGACCTAGACACATTATATGGAAGCTAATTAGACTCTTGAATCAAATTCTAAGGCCACACAATCACTAGAAAAGTTAGGTGACTCATAAGGCTCTTTATGGTTCATAATGCACTTAATGAAGCAACCTTTGGGAAACATCATCTTGGCTGCATTCTCTCTATCTATTTATGATTCTTGACTCCATTTAAACCTCTTGGAGTCATCACACAATCAAATCAAGGAGCCTAGCTAGGTGTTGTTTCTTTAAGGCCATATTATGGAATATATAAGGCCATCTTACTATCAATGGTTTCTAAAATTTTTCAAGTCTTCCTCTCATATTCTCCCCATCATACATGATAAAAAACTAAGCTTGGAAAGAATCAAAACACTCCCTAGGTGCATAAATCCTCCTTGGCCGAAACTATGCTTCCATAAGGCACCAATGGAGTTTCCTTGCTTCCTTTGATGGGAGAATCATATAGAAAGCTCTCTTGGTGTCTTAGGAACTCATATGAACATTTAAACATCATAAAATATTACTAGGGTTCATGATAGAGTTCAAGGTGTAATCAAAACACTAACTTCCATAACTTGCATGCTAAAGCTCCCTTTTCAATTCTAGTTGTATACTCTTAATCCTCACACTCCATAACCTTTGGTTCCCTCAAGAACACATAAAGAAAAACTCTCCTCCTCACTTTCTCTCTCTATACCTAAGCTTGAATAGTTGGGAAACACAAGATTTTGCAAGTGTTTCAAGTGAAGTCTTACCTTAAAACGGAGTTCTCTTCGCGTAGAATATTTTCCATCGATTAATTTCTTGAAAAGAGTTCCTTTTTAGCTTGGGTTAAACTTGAATCTTCAAGTTTTCAAGAAAAGAAAACCACCATTAGATAGCTCTTAGAGAAAGGAACAACTTTCCTAACTAGCATGGGATGAAACGGGGCTGTTTACTTACCTAAACGGGAGCTTAAACTTCATCTTCTCTCTCTCCCTTCTTATTGTCACGCCATAGCTACTGAATTTTCTGCAAATGGAAACTTGAAGAAGGTGATGAGGTGTAATCTTACTTAAGAAGCCTCTTTTATAATTTTTCAAAATGACCATTTTGCCCCTACATTTACAATTTTTCAAGATGACCATTTCAAAAGCTTGAATAAGCCTCTTTTACAATTTTTCAAACATCATTTTAGGCTTATTTAAACTCCTTTTTGAGAACCATCTTTTCTATCATAAAATTTAGGTTTCCAATTAAATAAAATGTCTTTGGAATCACTTCAATCGGAGCTAAAACCTTCCTGAACGAATCAGTCAAAGTTCAGATTAACTGACATTGAAAAATATCCACTGGAGGGGTTTTAACTATCCTGGGGCATTCCATGGTTTTTAGGGCCTCTGAGAACTCTAGTGAACTCAAAATTTTCATATAAAAAGCCCTCCTATGTGAATTCCAAATTTTACTCAAAATGACAAAAATGCCTTTACGTTTTGTCAACCTTTCATCACAATTCGTTTCTTCATTCTAGCTTTATTTTTTTTTTCGTTTGAGCCTGGGATTCTCATTTTTAGGACTCTAGAATGCTTTCCAAGTCTTTTAGGGCCTTAACTATGTTATTTCGGGGGACTTACTTTTGTATCCAGAGAATTTTGTACGTTAACAGAGAAACTGTACATTATGTTTTTCACATTTCTCTCATTTTCAGAGAATCGGATATTATTGTAACACTATAATTTTCCAGCTTATCTTAGGCCATTCTCATGCTTTACATTCATAATTTCCATGAAGGAGCAAGAAAAGAGAATTAAAATAATGTATTTTCTTGCTTTGCGTCGTATATAAAAATTATATTCGATGTGGCCCACATTCTCATATTTAATTACATGATTACAACTCATTTGCATTATAAAATGTGGCCCACAACTCATAGAACTCGAAGAAAGCTTAGAATATTCATACATATTTTTGGCCAGAATTTCGCTCTTTTTTTACCAAACTTTAAAAATTCATAACTAAATCTAGAAAAATAGAAATCATACATTCTTAGTCATTCTGGAAAGCTACGGATGTCTACATCATATAAAAATATTTTTAGACCATAACATCCATCACAAAGGATGTTTGACATTCGAAAAAGTCCAGAGGTCAAACTACCTCCTGGTGCTGTCATAAATTTCTGTAGCAAACTTTGAAAATATCCAATTAATTCCAAAAAAATCAAATCTATACAAATGATACCAATCTAGAAAGCTGTGGATGTTAGCTAAAGGGAAAAAATAATCTAGACTAGTTCAGGCACGTCCAGACCCTGAAATTTAATAGAACAATAATTGAGATTAGGTGAAGCTCCTGATACTGGACAGAATCTTTAAAAATTCACATCTCCCTCTCTAGACCTCCAAATGAGGTGTTTCTAGTTGGCACAAGCACTGTGAATGTTTAGTTTCTCTGTATAAAATTTCATGGTAATTGGACATCATTGGGCCCTATGTGGCAAATTTCATTTTTGAACCAAATGAATAGTGCAGCAGACCAAAATCAGAAAATTTGTCAACTTTGGAAGTTCATCAAATATTCTATAGACCTCTAAAAATTATATTCTTTAGCTTCCCAAAAATCTCTCAACAAGTTCTAATTGCATGCCAAATCTCAGATCAAGAAGAACTCATTTGACTAAAAAGTGACGGGGTTCCATTATGGTCAATTTTGGCTCTATATGAGGTACCAAAGTAACCAAATGGCTTTCCTTAGGGTTTGACACCTTTTGGGCAAGTCTAAAAGTATGATTAAGACTTGTGTAAGCTGCCCAAATGGTCCCAAACTACATGCCTCTCATTTGGGCCATGCCGCATGCAATTATACCCACGCACATTAAGCTTTCAAGAAGCATATCCTTGCATTACATATCCAAATTACATTCTAGGGTTCACATGTCATATCCTTTCATTCATACATCACATATTATCATAATTACATATGTCTAAGATGTTATAGACCATATATATCAATGGGTTACAATATTTGACAAAAATATGTCCTTTAAGTGACAAAACTCAAACACTTAGTTGTTAAACTCTTTCCTTCAAAATGGTTGGCTTCCATTACCTTGTCCACTTGGTCTACCTAGCATGTGAGGTTATTAGAGAGGAGGGAATGAGATTCAAAGAATCCCAATAGCTCATCTCCCATTCAATCATACATAATGGATGCAAACAAGTCTCATAAATGCATGCATAGCATGTGGACATGTGCAAACATTCAAGAATCATTTTTATCATTCAAGAAAGTCATACATAGCAAACAAAGACTTGCCAAGCAAGTGGATTGGCCTCACCCAATTTTTTGTGGATATTGGATTTGCCTCATCCATTCTTTAAGAGATTCTTGAACTCAACCATACTTTTGGGAGCCCATCTTACTTTTGAGAGACTCTTTGCTTTGTCTCAATCAATCTCAAGAGTTCTTGGCTCATCCTCACCATGGTTAAGGGTTCTTGGTCTCACCAGACTCAAGCAAATCCAAGCACACATAAAAAATATCATATAAAAGTATATTGTAACATCATGGCACCATGGAATTAAAGTCATGTTAGAACACTTTTCATGGATTAAAAATACACATAAATACATTCAAGAGAAGCCAAGCACATATCCATGCATGAGAGAAGGTGGAGAGAGCTACCTTGCACACAGTCACACATTTTTTCTCTTGAAATTCCCTCTCTTGCTTTGACCACACACCCACAAAAGTGTGGGGAAGATTTCTCTTGGCCTAAACACAATTTATGGAAGACAATTAGGTTCATGAAACAAATTTTAAGGCAAAATGGAGGAGGAGGGAACCAAAGATGACAACTATAGGAAGAGAAATTACCTTATTTTCTTGCTTTTTCTCACTTGAATCTTGTGTTCTTTGAGCTCCTCTCTTCAAATCCGAATTTTTTCCTCAATTTCTCCTTTAAAACAGATCCATATACTTCATTATAATCATAGGAAATAAAGGAGAATGAAGGAGAAGAGGTTTGGAAGAGAAAGAGCATGAAAAACTATGAAAATCCATACCTTTCTACCTTGAATTTCTCCTCCTTTTCTTCCTCCTCTTGTGTGCCTCATCCCCTAGGGTTTTCCTTTGGTTTTGGGTAGAACATGGTCGTGCATAATGAAGGGAGAAGAAGGGCATATCATATATATAGGTGGGAGGGAGTTACACTTTTCAAAAATTCCTATTTTGCCCTTCATTCTTGGCATTTTCGTTTCTCCTTCGTTTTTAGCTCCTTTTTTAGAACCATCTTTTCCATTATGAAATTTAGATTCCAATTTAGTAAAATGCCTTTAGAATCACTCAAATCAGAGCTAAAACCTTCCCGAACGAATCTGTCAAAGTTCAGATACACCGACGTTGGAAAAACATCCACCGGAGGGGATTTAACTGTCCTAGGTCTTTCTGTGGTTTTCAGGGCCTCTGAGAATCTCGGAGAACTCAAAACTTTCATTTAAAAAGCCCTCCTATGTGAATTCCAAAATTTACTCAAAATTACAAAAATACCATTACGTTTTGTTAAACTTTTAGTAAGAAATTGTTTCTTCATTCTAGCTCCATTTTTCTTTCCGTCTGAGCCTGGGATTTTCATTTTTAAGAGTCTAGAATGCTTCTCAAATTTTTTAGGACCTTAACTACATCATCTTGGGGGACTTCCTTTTGTATCTGGTGAGTTTCGTTCGTTAACGGAGAAACTGAACATGACGTTTCTCATGTTTTCTTTCATTTTCAAAGAACCGAATGTTACAATTATAATTTCAATTGTCCCTTGCAAATTCTGAATTGATACAATGAATTCTAGGTTCAAATGAGTGTTTGAATGAGCTCCTCAAATCCCTAGAAGGCTCCTCACAGGCATCTTCCATCAAGAAAACAAAGAAAACTTCAAAGGTTCCAAGAAGGAGCATAGCCTCGGCCTAAGAGACTTGGAGCACCTCGGGTAGTTTTAATTTGCTTCAAGCTTATTTTTGAGTCATATATGATGGAAGAGGATGAAAGGAAGCCTTGGAAAAATTTTAGAAACCATAGAAAGTGAGATGGCATTATAGGTTTCATAATATGAACTAAAGAAGTAACATATAGTCAGGACTCCTTATTTTAATTATGTGAATGACTCTTAGAGGCTTAAAAGGAGTCAAGAATCATAAATGAAAGGAAAGAATGGAGCCTATAACTCAATTGATGGATGTTGCTTCATTAGATGCATTTTGGAACCATAAAGGACTATTAGACCAAGTTAGTATTTAAGGAAGATGTATAGCTTTAGAAATGATTCTAAGAACTTAATTGGCTTCCATATATAGTGTTTAGGCCAAGAGAAACAAATCCCACACCCTTGTGTGTGTGAGGCCGAGGGAGAGGGTTCAAGATTCAAGGGAAAGGTTGACAAGTGTAATAAAGGTAGCTCCGCCACTTTTTGTCATGTATGAATGTGTGCTTACTTTGTCTTTGAATGAGTGTATGTATATTTTAACCCATGAAAAGTGTTCTAGCATATGGTTATATCCCATGGTACCATGATATTGTATTATGTTTTCAAATGATATTTTAGTATGTTTTGCTTTGGTTGCTTGAGTGTGGTGAAGCCAAGAATCCACTAGCCATGGGGAGGATAAGCCAAGTACCCTTGAGAATGGTTAAGACAAAGTCTAAAGTCTCCCCAAAAGTAAGGCTTAGTTCAAGGCCTTTAAGAAAAAGGGTGAGGCAACTCCAATAACCTTGAAAAGAATGGATGAGGCTAATCCACTTACTTGGCAAGCCTATGTATGCTTTGTATGACTTATTCAAATGCCAAGAATGCTTCTTGAATAATCACACTTTCTATTATGCTCATGCATGCATTTTTAAGACTTGAATTACATTCTTTATGTTTGATTGAAAGGGGAATGAGCTATTGGGGTTCTTTGAATCTTATTCCCTCCCGTCCAATGTCTTAACATGCTAGGTGGACCAAATGAACAAGGTAATGGAAGCCACCAAGTTGGGAGATGAGAGATTGACAACAAAGTGCCTAGTTTGCTTCTTTTGTAGCCATACAAATGGCATATGATGTAATCTTATGATGGAATTGTTATATAATTATTTGAACATGTGTAATTACCCAAATTTTTTATGTATATATGAGTTTTGGTGCCAAATGAATGGTAATGTACATTTTGGGTAGTAAATGGCAATTTCAAGTGTATGCATTCTTGTGCATGACATGGAGTGAGAGAGTGAGTTTTTAATTTATCGATTTATGCACCTTTGAGACATGTTTAGTAGGCCATTTTGGTGCTTTCCCACATGCTCAAGTGGCCCATGGTTGCCTTAGAAGCTTAAATGGACGATTTGGACCCCTTATGAGACACAAAAAAGACTATTTTGTAACCCCAATGTCAAAATTCAACCACATGAACGAATTTTCCCATGAAATTTGGCATGCATATAGATCTCATCCGGAGCTTTTTGGAAAGCTAAAGACCAGATTATTTGGAACTCTGTGGAATTAATTATAATTTTTTAAATTTGATATTTTTCTGTTGAACTAATGTAGACACTATTCATTTGGTCAGTTGCTTGGGTTGTGTTATTCGATGATCAAATGGTGTCCAAAACTAGACATCATAAGCTTTCCATAGCCACTAAGATCACCCTAATTGGACTTTTGAGTAGGGAGATATGAATTTTTGAAATTGGAGGACAGTACAGTAATGACAGTCAACCTCAGGTACTGTTCTATCAATTTTTGGTAGCTAGTAGTTGTTGTTGTAGTTTGGAATTATTTTTACATAAATTAGACATCTGTAACTTTCCAAAATGATAAAGTAAGCTTGATTTTGATTTTTCTAGAATTAGTTATGATTTTTTCAAAGTTTATGACAATAACTTGGAAATTCAACCCGAGGCTGCATCATTGATTTTCATGTATATTATCCACTTGCACGAGTTCTATGCCACTTCTTGAGATAGTTATGAGTTGTAATTGTGCAATTAAATATGAGAATGAGGTGACTAAATTCGTATAGTCCACCAAATATCGAATGAAAATTTATACGCGATGTAACGCCACTTTTATTGTTTATTTTCATGATGCTTCTTGAAAACTCTATGTAATCCATGGAAATAAACCTAGAAGCAATATAAGATGAGTGAGAGAATTATGGTATTACAATTTTAATTTCTTCCAAGCTTGGTTTTGTATCATATATGATGGGAGAGGATGAGAGGAAGCCTTAGAAAAATTTTAGAAGTCATGGATAGTGAGATGTAGCTATAGGTTCTATATTGTAACATAATAAAGCAACACCTAACTAGGCTCCTTAAAATGAATGTGTGATAGCTCCAAGGAGTACAAATGGAGTTAAGAGTCATAAATTAAGGGAGAAAATGAAGCTAAGATCATGCTTTCCTAAGGTTGCTTCATTAGGTGCCTTGTGGAACCATAATTGAACATTAGAAGCAATTTAGCTTTTCAAGTATATGTGTAGCTTTAGAAATTATTCCAAGAGTATAATTGGCTTCCATGAAATGTGTTTATATGCTATGGGCTCGAGTTGTTGGCTACATTTTGAGATGGTTTTTGAGTTGTATGTATGTATTTAAATAGGAGAATGAGATTGATGAGTTCATATGGCCCACAGCCCACAGGACATGAAATGAAATTTTTATCCACGACATAACGCAAAAATAATCTATTATTTTATTGGATTTTTCTTAAGTTTCATGTGTTATTCAAAGAAGTATGCCTAGAAATGAAATGAGATGTATTAAATGAATATGGTGTTACAAGGTTACAAGGGCCCATATAACCTATGAACATGCACTTAATTATCTTGAATGGAAGGATATAATGAGAGGAAATATAAGATATGACATAATGAATTAAGCCATGGTTGCCTCACAGTCTTCCTCCATATTTTCCTTAATCATGGCAATCTCCATTTCTTGATGGTAATCCTCTACACTTATGGAACCCTGTTTTAGCTTCTAAAGGCTCTTATGCAATTACCTATAGTAGTGACTAAGGACAAACCGCTTATGCATGATAGTTTTCATCTTCTGCCAATCACGAATTAGACCTTCACCTATACGTCTTTTGGTGAGTAGGAGTGGATCCTATCAAATGCTAGCATAATTAATAAACTCCACTACAACAAGCTTTGCTTTCTTCTCCTTAGTGTAAGAGTGGCACTCAAACACATGCTTCGCCTTTTTTTCTCACTCCAAGTACTAGTGTAGATCATTTTTCCCTAGGAATAAGGGAATCTTTATCTTGATGTTTTCAATACCACCATCCTTATTGGATAATGATTGTTTGCCTCTCTGAGTATAGGACTTTTCAAAGTTAGACTCAGCATCATCATCAAGTTCTTCCTAAGCTCGTCTCCTATACTTCATTAAAAGTTACATGGTTGGCACACGATTCTTAATCTCTTGCAATTAGGCTCACATTGGGCCTTGGCACTTCTCCTGTAGAATGGTCAGCATAATCACGCCTTTTATATCTTCTTGGGCCTTCTCTTGATTCAAATGAATGGGCTATAAGTCATGGAGACTATGATTTCAAACAATTAAAGGCCTCTTTTATTGCTTTGATGCTAGCTCTCGTTATTGGGCCTTCTATGCCTTGTAATGGATCCTTAGGCACCTTTGTCTTGAACTCTTAGGCTTTAATCTGCAAATCACATCCTTAAGTCTGAAGCTTAGCACCATATCCTCCATCAAGTCCATTTCCATGCTCAGTAAGCTCTCTTAGTGTTACTGCATCAATCATTCCATGTATGATACTAAATATAGTTGGAATAATCACATTAATAATTGCATTTATCGTTATCTTCGTTCTCAAATCTGTATTGATAGTTACATTTTAGGTGATAGTGACAAATACAATGACAATTACATTTATAGCTACATTTGTGGTAATAACTCACATGAAGGAATGTATCATCGAATATTTAATATGGTTCCACAAGATCTAGTTTCATTCAAGTAATGGATTCTAGCTAGTTAAAAGGATTTCTAATCAATCCAGAGATCATTTCGATTCCATTAGTAATGAGGATTCAAAACATCATACATTGATCAATCATAGAGAGATTCAACAACTAAAAAAAGGATCGATTCTTTGTTGGGATCCTTCCCTTCTTCAAATGGAACAAATAGAGATAGAATTAGAGTGATTCCCTTAATACCTCTTTCTTGCCCTCTTATCTTTCTCTTACTAGACTAACCTGTTTTTCTAAGGAACTTATAAAGACCACTACTATGAAAAAAGCTTGTGATAAGAAAGGCTCCTTTACTTTTTTTGCACTCTTGCTACAATTAAGTGATCCTTTTTGTATAATTTGTCCAACTGCTATAATAGAGAATGTGTCCTAAAGGTCTTTGTAACATTGTAAAGTTTACTTCACTTTTTAGGCAGTTTCTTTCATAATCTTCCTTACTAAGGCGATCTGAGGTTGGAGCATCATAGTTGATGTTAAGTTTAAAGGATCTACCACTAGATAGATAGCCCTTTCTTTGGAAGATAATTTTATTGTTCTTTTTTCTTTGGCTTGGTGGCTAATCTTCTTGATAATACGGTAGTAACATCTAAATGGGCAAAAGTCATGGCAGGAATAGTTTAGTCAAATCAAATGCAAGTACCTAAACTGCTTGAATAGAAGTTATGGAACCCTCTTAGAATAGAAGTCATTCTTTCTTCGAATGCTTATAAAGAAGGCATTTTGCAGGACTAAGGCTAGCTGGATAACCCAAAATGGAAGGCATTATGTATTACCTGGTTCCTCTGTAAACAGTCTGAAACTAATTAGTTATGAAAAGAAGTCCCTTAAATGGGAAGAATTGAGCCAAACAAAATTAGAGCAATGATCGAGACATCAAAGAATGAGAATACAAGGCTAAAGGTACCCTGAAAATAAAGCTAGAATAACTAAACAAAATTTGATGAACATGTAGTGGCATTTTCATAAATTTGGGCACTTTTTAGAAAACTTAAAGGAGGGACCTTTAAATGGGAAATTTGAGTTTCCCAGGATTTTCAGAGGCCCTAAAAATCATAAGAACCCCTAGAACAGTTAAAACTCTTCCAGTGAGTAATTTCGATCGTCGGTTGACTAAAACTTTGACTAAATGGTTTGGAATAGTTTTAAACCCGATTTAGGTGAAACCAGAGGCATTTTATAAATTATAGGACCTAAATTTTATGATAGAAAAGATAGTTCTTAAAAAGGAGTTGAAAGGAACCTAAATGGAAAAAATCAAGAAGAGGGACTAAATCATAAATTTGAATAGTTGTAAAAGTGGACCTTTTAACTTCCTAAAACACGTCCTCTTATGCTCTAGCCCTCACCACTAACTTGCTTCTGGTCTAAATAGATTCTAAGAGAGTCTTGAGTGGCACACCAAGTGAGGGAGTAAAGAGAAGAAGATTCAAGGCAAAAAGTGCAAGATTTTCATGCTCTTTCATGTCTTTTCCTTTACCAATGTTCTTCCCCCTCTTTCTTCTCTCTTTTCCTATGGTTTTAGTGATTGATTTGAAGATGTTTCATGGATAGTTCAGTAGGAAAAAAAGAGAATTGAAGGAGAAGTTAGAAGCAAAGGAAAGTCACTTAAACAAGGCTTAAAATCAAGGTAAGACATCATAGTTTCTCATGCTTCTCCTTGTATACTTTTCATCCAGCTTAAGGCCCATATAGGAGGGAATAATTTATGGTCTTAAGAAGGTAGAAAGTGGAGTTTTGAAGCATGAGGAGTAGGAATATGCAATAGGAAGTAAAAGAAAAGCCTTGAAATGCAAGTTGTTTTACCTAGGGATTTTAAGATGTATGTTAAATTCTGAAACTTTTTAAGGGTTGTATAGCTTATGTAAGGGTAGAAATGAGCTCTTAAGGCATTTAGGAAGTTGCATAGGTGGCTATTCCCTAAGACAACAAACAAAACCCCCATGGCCCAAGGTGTGAGTGTTTCACCAAGAAAGAGGAAGAGAACTTAGGGAGAGTTTTAATTTATTCTAAGGGTAGACATGGCCTAGATATGAGCTAGAGACACCAAAGGAACCATTGGTTTGAATTTAGAAACCATGGTTAATGAGATGAAAGTTTAGGTCCCCTTTTGGACATAAAGAAGAAACCTATTATTTGGCTTCTTGAATTGAATGAATTAAATGGGCTTTCAATTACACAAAAATACCATGGCAAAAAGTGCTAGTTTCATGCAAATATGTATCATATGCCAAGTATGCCATGAATTAAGAGCTATATAGATATGGTGTTATGCATTCTATCCAATAAAGAAGATAAGCTGGATACTTTAGATCCACAAATACTCCAATACCATGTCTTTTTGCTACAACTTCTTCTCTTTAATTTATTTCATGTTTTCTAGCAAATACAAATATATGATAGCAGTAATCATAGATATATTACCAATTGGGTTTTTTTTCCTAAATAAAGCCTAGGTGCTTTATTTTATTAGTCTAACTAAGCCAACCATAAATTATTGTAAATTGATAATATTAATATGGATGCCTCCCCAAAAAGATCTAATTACATGCTTCACACTTTAAATTTTTGCTTATTCAGTCAATCTTTTTTGGGATGAAAAAGAGGATATCATGATCAGGGGAGAGAACAAGGAAATCCCATATGATTTATATAGCCATATTAGAATTCATTAGAGGCATTACAAACTTGTTCGCACAAACTTAATACCAATTGATTCCATATTACCCTTTGTTGAACTCTAAATTTTCAACTTCCAAAATCTAGCTTCTAAATTCAACTTAATGCTTCCATAATTGTTCTTATATCATTTTTAGACTATCCATGACTAAAAAATACATTGAACAACTTCTTAGTCCCTTGAATTTCTTCTTGGCCAAAAAGGGACCATAAAAGCCTAACTTAAGGATTTTCAAAGTGTCAATCAATTCTAAGCTTAGATTCTTGTTCCTTACATCATAAAACATTTAAACATACTAATTAGAAGTAGAAAATAACATGGTCACTCATTCATCTAGCCCTGGCCAAACCTATAGCACAACATAACCTGGGTCCCTTCTTTTCATGATTCAATGGAAACTAACATTACATATGAAATGCTTGCATGCTAAAACCCTTGGTTTTATCAAGAACTCATAAAGAAAAACTCTCCTCCTCACTTTCTCTCTCTTGGCTGAAACTTACATGGCCTAGAAACATAACATTTTGTAAGTGTTTTGAGTAGAAACTAACCTCACTACGAAGTGTTTTCCACATAGATTAATTCCCATCAATTAATTTCATGAAAAGAGCTCCTTTTTGCCTTGGGCTAGATCTGAAACTTCAAATTTTCATGGAAATAAAACCACTATTAGAAATCTCTTAGAGAGAGAAATAACTTTCTTAGCTGGCGTGAGGTGAAACAAGATCGTTTACTTACCTAAATGGAAGCTTAAAATCTTTCTCTCTCCTCCCTTAGTAAGACACCATTAATGGCTTCTCCAAGTTTGATTTTAGAAGGTGGTAGAAGATGGTGAGGTGTGGCTTACTTAAGAAGACTTATTTTATAATTTTTCAAAATGACCATTTTGTCCCTATATGCATATATGCTTCATTTGAACTCATTTTTCAACCTTTTCAAAATTTGATTGCTCCCTACAAATGTTTAGGTGCTATTGCACATAAAAACATTATTTTTAAGGTTTAGATGGCTTAAAATGGCAAAAAATAGCTCTACTTAAAGACTCGATATTGTCTAACTCTTTCAGTATACCAAAATGATCTTAACTAATTTTGACTATCCCTATGGTTTTCAAGACCTCTGAAAACCTTGGTGAGCTTGCTTTTAGGATTTAAAACTCTTTTCCTTGAGTTTTGTAAAATTTTTCCAAAATTATAATTTTGCCACTAACATACCCTTTTTCTCCATTTAGCCATTTTAACTTCGTTTTCTTTCTGTGTATAATTTCTTAACCCCGTTTCCTAATATGCTTATTAATATTTTACCCTTATTTGATCTTAATTTAATTTACTTTAGGGTCCTCTTTTATTAACATACTGGTCCCAATTCAGTCTCAAACATAAAGTTGTGCTAGTCTATCTAAAAGATAAGTAGCTTTAATAGGTAAGAATTGAGCATATCTCATTAATCTATCTATAATTACCTAAATAACATCATAACATAAGGATGTCCTTGGCAAACCCATCACAAAATCCATGGATATGCTATCTTATTTCCACTATAGGATCTTTAAGGGATGTCACAATCCTGTGAGTTTTTGATGTTCAATCTTGACCCTTTAACAAACTAGACATCTAGTAACAAAACCGCCATGTCCAACTTCATTACAAGCCATCAAAAACTCTTTTTGAGGTCTCTATACATCTTAATGGTGTCTGAATGAATGGTGTAACACCATAACTCGCTAGCTTATCTCATGTTATCTCAATGTGTCATACCATATATTTCATGAAAAGTAAGGGAAATGACATTAAAATAATAAATATTTTTGCATTGCATAGTGTATGAATTTCTCATTCGATGTCCCGTGGACCATATGAACTCATTTAATTCATTATCATATTTAATTACACTAATACAACTCAAAACAATCTAAGAAAGTGGCCTAGAACTCGTGCAAGTGAAGGAAACACACAAAATATCAAAGTGTAGCCTCGGCCAAAATTTCATACTTTCTGTCACAAACTTTGAAAAATCATAACTAATTCTATAAAAATCAAAACTATCCATTCTTTACTATTTTGGAAAGCTACAGATGTCTACTTTATGTTAAAAATAATTTCAGGTCATGGAATATCAAGTAGAAGATGTTTGACCTTTGAAAAGCACCCAAGATCTCAGCTATCTTGGCTACTATCACAGGTTATTGTCATAAACTTTGAAAATTGATAACTAATTCTAAAAAAATACAAATCATGTAAATTCAGTCATTTTAAGAAGCTACAGATGTTAACTCTAAGGAAAAAATATCTTTGGAAGATGATAAGTTCATTTAGGAACTAAATTACAATGGAACAATATAGAAGGTCAAGTGGTGCTACTGACACTAATATTAAACTTCAAAAATTCATAACTCTTTGCTCAAACCTCCAAATGAAGTGATCTTGGTGGTCATAGAAAGCTTATATCCACTAGTTTATTCTTGTAAATTTTCATAAGCATTGGGCATCATTTGGGCCTCAGATGATGCAGAACACAAAATTGACCATATGAATAGTACATGCACTAGAATAGTAGAAAAATCCCAAATTTAAAAATTCATAATTAATTCTATAGAGCTCTGATATTTTTGTACTTTATCTTGCCAAAAATTTCTAGATAAGATCTATATGTGTGCCAAATTTCATGAGCAAATTCGTTTATTTGGTCAGATTTTGATATTAGGTTGCAATTTGGTCACTTTTGTGCCATATAATTGGTCCAAATGGTTCATATTGAGTTCCAAGGCCACCATGACCACTTGAGCACGCGGTCAAGTGACTTTGTAAATTCTGCGTTTATACACCTTTGAAACAAGTTTACACAAAGCTGATCTTGCCATTCCATAGCCAAATTGCACTACATCATGCATATACCGTTAAATCTCATTTGTACATAATACATTAGCACAATTACACATGTTCATGAGGTCATAAGACATATACAACAATAGATTACAACCTTTGTCATTCATATGGCCATAAATAAACAAAATCAAGACACTTTGTTGTCAATCTCTTATCTTCCAAGTTGTTGGCTCCCATTACCTTGTCCACTTAATCCATCTACCTTTGGTGCAACCATACACTTTTCTCCTTGAAACAATGCTCCCTTCCTCGGCCTCACACAACAAAGGTGTGGGATTGGTTTCTCTTGACCTAAACACAATTTATGGAAGCCAATTAAGTTCATGGAATTAATTCTAAGGCCACACATCTTCCTTAAATACTAACTTAGTTTATTAACCCCTTTATGGTTCTAAGAATGCACTTAATGAAGCAACACCCATCAAATGAATTCTAAGTTCTATTCTTTCCTTTCGTTTATGATTCTTGACTCCTTTTAAGCCTTTTGGAGTCATCACACAATTAAAATAAAGAGCTTAACTACATGTTGCTTACTTAAGTCATATTATGGAACATATAAGGCTAACTCACTTTCTATGGTTTCTAAATTTTTTCTAAGGCTTTCCCTCATCTTCACTCATCTTATATGACTCAAAAATGGGCTTGAAAGAATTTAAAACTCTCTCTAGGTGTCTCATCCCCTTTAGGCCGAGACCATGAAGCATTTGGCCTCCATGGAAGTGTGCTTTGTTTTCTTGATGGAGGATACATATGGAGAGACTTCTAGGGATCTTAAGAGCTCATTCAAACACTTATTTAGGCCTAGGAATTAAGGTATCAAATTAGATTTTACAAGGAACACTTGAAACCCTAGATTTGCTATCTTGAATTTCCATGGTTGTTTTGTTATTTTCTTTGAATATCCTTATTCTATACACCCCATTTCCTAAGATTCACCCTTGGTTCTGCCCAAAATCCAAGCCCTCTTGTAGCTTCTCATGTTAGATGAACCAAGGAAGAAGAGGGAGGAGGAGTGGCTACCATAGGATGGAAGATTTACCTTGTTTTTCCTTGTTTTCTTGCTTGAATCTTTCTTTCCTTGGCCTCCTCTCTTCAAATCCTAATTTTCCTCTCTATTGTTCCCTCAAAATAGATCCATAAACTTCAATAAAACCATAGGAAAGAAAAGGAAATGGAGAAGAAGAGGTTTGCTAAAGAAAAGCATGAAAAGCAACAAAAAATCGATACCTTTTTGCCTTGTCTTGCTCCTTCTCTTCCTCTCCCTCTTGTGTGCCTCACTCTTTAGGGTAGAAACATATGTGACTAAGTGAGTGGAGAGGTGGGGTGCCTATATATATAGATGGAATTCAAGAAAGACTTTTCAAAAATTCTAATTTTGTCTTTTTTATCTTGGGATTTTCATTTTTAGTTCATTTTAGCTCCTTTTTGAAAACCGTCTTTTCTATTATGAAATTTAGGTTCCCAATTTAGTAAAATGCCTTTGGAGTCACTCAAATCAAAGCTAAAACCTTCCCAAACAAATCGATCAAAATTCATGTACACTGACGTTGGAAAACGTCCATTGGAGGGGTTTTAACTGTCCCGGGGTTTCCTATAGTTTTCAGGGCCTCTGAGTACCCCAGAAAACTCAAAATTTTCATTTAAAAAACCCTCCTATGTGAATTCCAAAATTTACTTAAAATTATGAAAATGTCATTACGTTTCGTAAGTCTTTCGTTCAATTTTGTTTCTTCATCCTAGCTTCTGTTTTTCTTTCCGTCTGAGCCTGAGATTCTCATTTTTAGGAGTCTAGAATACTATTTAAATTTTTCAGGACTTGCTTTGTAAATGTGCCCATTTCTGTCGTTTAACAAAGATCGGGCATTACAAATGGTGTACCTACTTTTATAAGCCTCAGATAGCACTATGTTCCTTCTCTCCTCATCCCTAGGTATACACACTCTACCGAGATACCTTACCAAACCATCATCCAATAAGTCAAAATCCTTAACCTCTCCATTTTCCAATTGCTTTCTAATCCTGCCCAAATGCTTATCTAACTCTTGGACCTCCTTAATTCTCATCTTAAAATCACTTTGTAATACCATAATTTCCTAACTTTATCTCATACTATTTCCAAGTCTCATGTTATGGAATTCACAAGAATACAAGAAAATAGCATATAAAAAGTGAATAATTTAGCTTTGTGTAACATCTGGTTTTCTGAAAACGAGAGAAAACGTGAGAAATGTAACATACAGTTTCTTCGTTAACGAACGAAACTCACTGGATACAAAAGAAAGTCTCCCCAGATGATATATTTAGGGTCCCAAAAAAATTTGGGAAGCATTCTAGACTCCTAAAAATGAGAATTTCAAGCTCAAAAGGGAAAGAAAAATGGAGCTAGAATGAAGAAACAATTTTTTACGAAAAGCTTACAAAACATAATGACATTTTCGTAATTTTAAACAAATTTTGGAATTCACATAAGAGGGCTTTTGAAATGAAATTTTTAACTTTTTCGGGGTTCTCAGAGGCCCTGAAAACCATGGAAAGCCCTGAGACAATTAAAACCCCTCTGGTGGATGTTTTCTAATATCAGTTGACCTAAACTTTGACTAATTCATTCGGAAAGATTTTAGCTCTAATTTGAGTGATTCCAAAGGTATTTTACTAAATTAGGAACCTAAATTTTATAATGGAAAAGACGATTCTCAAAAAGGAGCTAAAACAAAGGAGAAACGAAAATGCCAAGAATGAAGGGTAAAATGGAAATTTTTTAAAAGTGTAACTTCCTCCTAACTATATATATGATGAGCACTTCTTCTCCCCTCATTATGCACGACCAAGTTCTGCATAAAACTAGAGGAAAACCCTAAGGAGAGTGGTGCACAAGAGGAAGGCAAAGAGAAGGAGAAATCAAAAGCTTAAGGCATGGAAATTTAGTAGTTTTTCATGCTCTTTCTCTTCCAAACCTCCTCTTCTTCATTCTCATTTGTTTCCTTTGAGTAAAAGGAAGTTTACAAATCTGTTTTAAGGGAGATATTAAGGGAAAAATTTGGATTTGAAGAGAGGAGTTCAAAGAACACAAGATTCAAGTGAGAAAAAGTAAAAAAAACAAGGTAATTTCTCTTCCTATGGTTGTCATTTTTGGTGCCTTCCTCCACCATTTCTCCCTACTTGAGAAAACCCTAGGAGGAGATGATTTTTAGGCAAAACCAAGCATGAATCTAAGGAAAAAGGGTGTGGATATTAAGAATATGCAAAGGGAATTATCAAAAAACCATTAGATTTCAAGATGCAAGTTCTAGGGTTTCAATTGCACCTTGTAAAATCTGATTTTGTATGATGATTCCTAGGCCTAAGTAAGAGTTTAAATGAGCTCCCAAGATCCCTAAGAGGCTCCCTATATGCTTCTTCCCTTGAGAAAACAAAGAAAGCTCCATGGAACCCAATATGCTTCATAGCCTCAGCCTAGATGGGTTCTCCTTTCTAGGGACAGTTTTAAATTTTTCTAAAGCTATTCTTGAGTCATATTTGATGAATGAAAATGAGGAGAGGCCTTGAAAAAAGTTTAGAACTTAGAGAAAGTGATTTGGTGTCTTAGATACCATATTATAACCTAAAGAAGCAACATGATGTTAGACTCTTTGTTTTAATTGTGTGATGACTCTAAGAGGCTTAAAAGGAGTCAAGAATCATATTTGAAAGGAAAGAATGGAGCCTAGAATTTATTTGAGGAGTGTTGCTTCATTAGGTGCATTTATAGACCATAATGAGGGTTATAGAGCAATCTAAGGTTTAAGCAAATTGTATAGCCTTAGAATATGTTTCAGGAATCTAATTGGCTCCCATAAATTGTATCTAGGCCAAGAGAAACTATCTCCACCAATTTGTGGGTGTATAGCTGAGGCAAAGGAAAGAAATTCAAGGAGAAAAGTGTGTAGATTTGTACAAGGTAGCTCTCTCCACCTTTTCTCATACATGGATGTGTGTTTATCTTGTTTTAGAATGTGTGTATATGTATTTTCAAGTTATGAAAAGTATACAAGCATGCCTTTCTATGCTATGACTCTTGGTGCCATATTATATTTCTAAATCAGTATATGATGCTTGTTTGAGTTTGCTTGAGTGTGGAGAGGCCAATAACTGTTCCCTTTGGTGAAGATGAGCCAAGAACCCTTGAGCTTGGTTGAGACAAAGTAAAGAGTCTCCCAAAAGCAAAGTGGGCTTCCAAGAGTAAGATTGAGTCCAAAGCTCTCAAATAATGGGTGAGGCAAGTCCAAAATCCATGAGGAGAAGTGTGAGGCCAATCTAAACACTTAGTGAGCTCTTGAATGTCTTGTATGATTGATTCACATGCCAAGGTTGCTTTTAAAATGTCCATGACTTCTAATTTCTCTATGCATGCATTTGTAAAGCTTGCTTTGCACATATTATGTATGATTGAATGGGAGATGAGCTATTAGGATTTTTTGAATCTCATCCCCTCCTCTCCAATGATTTAACATGCTAGGTGGACCAAGTAATTATGATGAAGGGAGCCAACCACGATGAAGAAGAGAGATTGGCAACCTTGTGCCTTGTTTTGTCTATTTTGGAACCATAATGATAGTTCATAATGTATATGATGTGATCTATGTACCATGAATCTTGAGATATGTGTAAATATACTATTATATGATGTTTAGATGTATGAAGATGATATATGACCTCTAGCATTTATTTTGACTATGTAATGGCAAAGTGTGCAATATGAAAGTTTGATGGAAATATGCATAAGTGTGGGTTGAATGGCCAAAATGAGATGCATGAGGTTTGGGATTATTTGGGCAGCTTACATAAGTTTTAAATATGCTTTTAGACTTGCCCAAAAGGTGTCAATACCAATGGAAGACCATTTGGCAAGTTTGGCACTTCATATGGAGCCAAATTTGACCATAATAAATCCCAATGTCTCTTTTTGACCATTAACCTAGTCTTGATCTAAAATTTGGCATGCAATTAGGTCTCATTGAGAGCTTTCTGGAAACCTAAAGATCATAACTTTTGGAGGTCTCCAGAATATTTGATGAATTTTCAAAGTTGAAAAAATTCATGGTTTCTAATTTGTTGCACTATTCATTTAGTCCGAAATTATTTTCTGTCACACAAGGCTCAAATGATGTTCAATTGCCACAAAATTTTGTACAGAGAAACTAGATGATCACAGTGACTTGTGCCAACTAGAAACATTTCATTTGGAGGTCTAGATAGGGAGATATGAAATTTTGAATTTCTATCCAGTATTAAAAATTTTGCCCGATCAGAAGTACTGTTCCATTAAATTTCAAAGTCTAAGTTTGATGAACTGATCTAGAAATATTTTTTTTCTCTAGCTAACATCCACAGCTTTCCAGATTGGTATCATTTGCAAGGATTGGATTTTTTTGGAATTAATTAGACATTTTCAAAGTTTTCTGCAGAATTTTGTGACAGTTCCAAAATTTAGTTAGACCTCTAGACCATTTTGGATGTCAAACGTTTTCTATAATGCATGTTATGATATGGGCATTTTTTTAGTGTGAATTAGATATCCTAAGCTTTCTAGAATAACCAAGATTGCATGATTTCAAATTTTCTAGATTTAGTTATGATTTTCCAAAGTTGGGTCAAAAAATAGAGTAAATCTGACTGAAAATATACTTGCTTATTTTGAGCTCCATTTCGGTTTCCATGAGTTGTGGGCATGATTTTGAGATGCAAATGAGTTGTAATGATGTAAATAAATATGAGAATGTATAGTATAAGCTCACACGGTCCACGTGACACCGATAACAAATTTTTAACTATAGCACAACACAAGAAAGTCTATTATTTTAATGAAATTTTCCACTTTCTACTTACAATATATCACATAAGTATGTAAATAATGATGGAAATGAGCTAGAAAATATGGTGTTACACTTTACGTCACATATAAATTTTCTGTTCAGTGTCCCATGGATCATGTGAGCTCATGTATCACATTCTCATATTTAATTACATAGATACAATCATTTTCATCCCCAAAATTGGCAAGGGGATACCTAAAATTCATGAATGTAATTTCAGGCAGAATTTTGCTTTTTTGTTACAAACTTTGAAAAATCATAACTAATTCTAGAAAATCAAAATCATACATTCTTTACCATTCTGGAAAGCTACACATGTCTACTTTATGCTAGAAATACGTCTAGGCCATGAAACACAACACATAAGACATTTGACAATCAAAAAGGTGCAAAGGTCTAGCTGGCTACTAGTACAGTCACAGTCACAGTCACAGCTTTCTGCTATAAAGTTCAAAAATATTCGATTAATTCTACAAAAATTCAATCCATGCAAATTATACCAATCTGACCAGTCCAAGCACATCCAGACCTCGAAAACCAATCAAACAGTACTTGAGGTTAGTCTGAATGCTTGATACTGGGCAAAAATTAAAAATTCATATCTCCCTCCCTAGACATCCAAGTGGGGTGTTTTTAGTTGGCAAAAGTTACTGGGAATTTATAGTTTCTCCCCATAAAATTTTATGGCAATTGGACATCATTTACCTCCTGAGTGACAGAATTTATTTTCAGACTAGTATGTAACCTAACCAATTTTAGAATTTTTTTCAACTTTGAAAATTCATCAAATATTCCACAGGCCTCCAAAAATGCTGCACTTTAACTTCCCAAAAAGCTCTCAACAAGTTCTATTCGCATGCCAAATATCAAATCAAGAAGAGCTCATTTGGATAAAAAGTGGTACAGGTTTTCAATATGGTCAATTTTGCTCTATATTAGATACCAAATGTGCCCAAATGGTCTTTTTTTATGTTTGGCACCTCTTGGGTAAGTTTAAAAGCATGAATATGACTTGTATGAACTTCCCAAGTGGTCCCAAACCTCATGCATCTTAATTTAGCCATTCTACTTCCATTTACACATGCATTTCCATAATGATAATTTGCCATCACATATCCAAAATGCATATTTCCATACATATAACCTTAGCTCTCATTTATATATGATACATTAATACAATTATACATGTTCATAACATCATAGGACATATACAACAATGAATTATAACATTTGCCATTCATATGGCCTTAAGAAAATAAAATCTATACACTTTAATGTCATGCTCTCATCTCTTAAGTGGTTGGCTCCCATTTCCTTACTTTCTTAGTCCACCTAGTATGTTAAAACATTGGAGAGGAGGGAATGAGATTCAAAGAATTCCAATAGCTCATCTTCCTTTCAATCACACATAATAGATGCAAAACAAGTCCCAAAAAAGATAGTTGAGACTAGACCAATGCCTTTGAGAGCCTATGTTTCTTATGTATAAGTTTATATGACAAGGAAAATGATTTATGTATGTTCACTAATAGATTGAATATCATACATGCATTCTTTGACATGAATTTGTATCCATTATGCATGTTTGAAAGGTTAAAAGTTATTAGGATTCTTTGAATCTTACTCTTCTCCCATATATGTTTAACAATGTCTAGGTGAGCCAAGTGCACCTAGAAATAGAGGCCAACAACTTTGAGAAGTAAGACTTTGACAAAGGGACAGAGAAATAGGCTTTTTGTTAGCATTTTTTATGTTAAGAATTGTAAATATATTATGTATATATGATGTAGACCATTGTACATGTTCAAATGTATGTGAATATGATATATGTATCCATTTTGGAATCAAATGAATGAATGCATGAGATTTTGCCACCCATAAGCCTTTATGTGCATGTGCATAAATGCAAATGGCAAGGTGAGGATGAGCTCCATGATGATGTGAACCATTTAGCATGCTCCTATATGTTGTAATTGTGCTTTTGGATATGCCCAAATGGCTATGGAATGAGAAGAGAGTCATTTGGTGCCGTATGATACCATTATGGACTTTAAAATTGACCAATTCTTGAACTGAACCAAAGGCTAACCAAATGGATGAGTTTTTGCATGAAATTTAGCCAACAAATAGGTCTCATCTATAACTTTTCACAGAGTCAAAATCACTCAATTTAGAGCTATACAAAATTTATTACGATTTTTTAAAGTTGGCTAAATTATGCAGAATTGGTATGTGTACTGTTGATATGGTCAATTTGATTTTTCTATATCACATATAGGCCAAATGAAGTATGATACTCATGAAATTTTGTAAGCATAAACTAGACAGTATAATCTTTCCATAAGCACTAAGACACCTCATTTGGAGCTTTGTAGAGGGAGAACTAAATTTTTAAAGTTCCAGGTCCTGATGCTATTTGAGGCACGACCTGAGTTACTATTCCATTATTTTTCATAGGCTAAATTCTATTATCTTAGTTTAAAATTATTTTTATACATTATTTAACATCTAGAGCTTTCGAAAAAGCTAATATATATATGATTTTGAATTTTTTAGACATCTTTAGCTTGGCTTAAGCTAACATAAAGCCTAAGCCTTATGGGTGAACTACTACATTCAAACCCTCACCCTTCTAGCTTTTAGCCACAAGCTTAACATCATAAACATATTATTAAAGCAATTAAAATAGGCAATACAAATCAAGCTCAGTTAACTAAGCATGCATGTAAGGTAAAGGAGAGTAAACAACCTTGGAGTTGTAACCAATGCCACATTTATAATGGCTTACATGAACGTATCTCATATTCTAAGGCTTTAAAACCATGAAATTAGCCATTGAAAGTGCTTTTGAAGCCCCTTATCCACACTCCCAAAATGCCACTTTTCTATCTAGCAATTCCATCATGTAAATTACTCATATTTACCTTATTTTGTGTGGCCCACAAAAAAAATGAAATCCTTTTAAGACTTAACTTTTTTCAACTTGACCTTTACATAGGCTTAGGGTTGGGATTTATATTAGGCAAGGTTCCTAGGCAAACCAAAGTCTCCTATACCCATAATTCAAGCTACAAATTTCATATTTACTATTCATCATGTAACACCTTAATTATCTAGCTCTTCTTTTAGCTATTATGGTTCATCAGCAAGTTCATTTACTCATGCAGGTAGATACCAAATCTAAAAATTTGAAACACAATCATTTACCTTTCCATAATTTCTTGTCATTCCAATTTTAGCGAATAATGCATTGGTAATCCTTTATTACAAAGTTACCTTATTATTTAAAAGTTGTAAACTAACATTACATTATGAGAAAAATTCGAAAAAGTTTTCCTTTATAAAATCAATTAACTAGACCAATTAAATGGTTACATTTTAGCGCATAACTCATTATCATGGAAAATATAGGTAATAATATTATCGAATATAACTACCTAGACATACATCTTCATCCAATACTATATAAACATAAATTGAAATTACATTATTGTTTAACAACATATTGGTTTACATTATACATCACTAAGGAGTCAAACTCAACATATAAATTCATTATAATATTACAACAAAATCAAATACATATAAGATCTATGATGTTTCAATTTCAAACATCATTTTATTTCCTTTCCTTTGTGAGTGCTGGTACTTCCACCTAACAGTGGTTAATGGGAAGAATAGAAATAGGGGTAAAATGTTGGAGAATCTCAATCGCTATACTCAAATCACCAAAGTATGCACAAGACAGTTAAGTAAGAATAATGCAAGTATGCATGGTCATACAATCATGTTATAAGAGCTAACATAAATGTTGCACATGCTTTCAGCATGCCTATCATGGCCATGAAACTTAGCTTAGGCTCTTTTTCAGAGGGCTTAGGAGAAATATTGCATCTATTCCCACTGCCCCTCTTTGTTTTAAAGTCTCAGCTTATTAAACATAACATGCAAGATATGAAATATAATTAATGCAAGACATTATAACATATACTATAATGACAACCAATCAATAAAATGTACACCAAGCTCAAACAAGTCTACATGAAACTTGTAACACCACAAATTCTAGCTCATTTCATGACATTCATAAGCATCACATCATCGTTTCCATGAGAACACATGAAAGAGGGAATGAAAATAATGAGTTTATTTGCATTGCGCCATACTTAAAAATTTCAATCGATGTCACGTGAACCATGTGGGCTCATGCTATGCATCCTCAGATTCAAATACATCATTACAACTCATTTGCAGCATAAAATCATACTCACAACTCATGGAAACCAAAATAAAGTATGAAATGAGTTTATTTAATTTGGGCCAGATTTGCTCCATTTTCTGACCAAACATTGAAAAATCATAACTAAATCTAAAAAAATCAAAATCATACAATGTTGGTCATTCTAAAAATCTTTGGATGTCTAATTCACATTAAAAATATCCCCAGGTTATAACATTCATTATAAAGGATGTTTGACATCCAAAATGTTCCAAAGGTCAGACTGAATTCTGGAACTGTCACAAAATTTTGCAAAAAATTTTAAAAATGTCCAATCAATTCCACAAAAATCCAATCTATGCAAATGATACCAATATGAAAAGCTGTGGATGTTAACTAGAGAGAAAAAATATCACCAAATTAGTTCATCAAGCCCAGACTTCGAAATTCAATGGAACAAAACTGCTGGTTAGGCAAAATCACTGATACTGGACAAAAACGTTAAAAATTCATATCTCCCTCTCTAGACCTCTAAATGAGGTGTTTCCAGTAAGCACAAGTTACTATGATTGTCTAGTTTCTGTGTATAAAATTTCATAACAATTAGACATCATTTAAACCTCGTGTGACAATTTATTTTCAGATCAAATAAATAGTGCAATAGACCAAAACCAGAAAAATGACCAACTTTAAAAAATTCTCAAATATTCTATCGACCTCTGAAATTATGATCTTTTTCTTCCCAGAAAGCTCTCAAAGAGGACTAATGACACACCAAATCTTAGATCAAGACTAACTCATTTGACCAAAAAGTGATATAAGGTTCTATTATGATCAAATTTGACTCCATATGAAGTATCAAATTTGCCAAATGGCCTTTCCTTAGTAGTGGCACCTTTTGGGCAAGATTAAAAGTACATTTGAGACTTGTGTGAGCTACCCAAATGATCCTAAACCTCATGTATCTCATTTTAGTCATTCAACCTACATTTATGCACATTTACATCATACTTCCATATTGCATATTTAGACATTTCAAACTCAAATTATATTCTAGAGTTCATACATCATATCTATAGTTATAAATATCATATAATAGCATATTTATACATGTCTCAAGGTTCATAATCTATTTATAACATCATGAACCATCATTATGATTCTAAATTGGACAAAACAAAACATAAGCTTGTCAAACTTTCCTCTTCATTGTTGTTGACTCCCTTCACCATAATTACTTGGTCCACCTAGCATATTAAATCATTGGAGAGAAAGGAATGAGATTTAAAGAATTTTAATGACTCATCTCTCATTCAATCATACCTAACATATGCAAAGCAAGCTTGGCATGTGAACAAGTCAGACAAGACATTCAAGAAGCAAGCTTGGCATGTGAACAAGTCATACAAAATATTCAAGAGCTCACCAAGTATTTGGATTAGCCTCACATTTTTTCTTATGGATTTTGAACTTGTCTCACCAATTCTTTAAAAGTTTTGGACTCAACCATACTCTTGGGAGCTCACTTTACTTTTGGGAGACTCTTTACTTTGTAATAACCAATCTCAAGGGTTCTTGGCTCATCCTCACCATGGTCAAAAGTTCTTAGTCTCTCCACACTCAAGCAAACTCAACAAATATTATACATTCATTTGAAAATATAATATGATATCATGAAATCATGACATATAAAATCATACTAGCATACTTTTCATGGCTTGAAAATACACATATACACATTCTAAGATAAACTAAACACACATCCATGTATGAGAAAGTGGAGAGAGTTACTGTGCACACAATCACACACTTTTCCCTTTGGAGTCAAGCCTCCTCTTTCGGCCACACACCCACAAATTGGTAGAGATGGTTTATGGGAGCCAATCAAACAATTTCTAAACTTTATTCTTTCCTTTCAAATATGATTCTTGACTCCTTTTAAACTTCTTGGAGTTATCACACTATTAAAACAAAGAGTCTAACATTATGTTGCTTCTTTAGGTCATAATATGAAACCTAAGACACCAAATCACTTTCTATGAGTTCTAAATTTTTTGCAAGGCCTCCCCTCATATTCATTCATCATATATGACACAAAAATGAGTTTGAAAAAATTTAAAACTCTCCCAAGTTACTCTATCTATGCTTGGCCTAGACTATGCCCATTTTTAGCCTCTTTGAAATTCTCTTTGTTTTCTTGAAGGAGGATATGATGACCCTAACTTCTAATCATTATAATTAAGGTTAAAACGTGATTAATAACCATAATCCAAGGTTACATGTCATTAAGACTAATTACGATGTGAAAATATGGGAAAATTTGAACCTTAATTTTATTAGAGTTATCAACCATATAATTACTAACACTTATGTACATTAGAGGAAATGAACAATCTTTATGAGCCTTGATTCTATTACCTATCATTTCCAACTCACATTTATCTTCTATTAATGTTTACAAGTCATCCCTTAAGGTTACAATATGAAAAACCAAGATTTTCTAATCAATATAGGGGTTTCAGGACATTCGCCGCGATCAATTCCTCTCGGCTTCACCCCTCGCATCGTTACTAATTTCGCCACGGCGATCGCAGCGGTGAGTTGGACCTTCGCCGTGGCAAAGAAGCCTCCTGAAACTTCCCTTGCTCATCTCTTGCTATTGGCTGCGGCCAATTCCTCTCTGGAATGCCTAGCTCATTTTCACAAAAGTTCGCCCGCGGCCAATTACCCACTTCGCCACGGCGAATTCTCCTCTGGATGACTCCCATATTCATCGCGGCGAATTGCTCTCTAGTGCTCTCCCTGAGCAATTTCGCCACTATTGGCCGCGGCCAAATGCCTTCTAACCCTACTACTCTTAAAACTTTGCGTCATACTCTCCACTCTCCCTCCAATAATCTCCTAGGGTCACTCTACCTTAAATTATGCAACTCTAATGGTGTTTATGCACCTTATTTACCCAGTTATTCTACCATCACTAATTCAAAACTTAAGTATCAACTCCTACTCATCCAACTATTATATGTCAGTAATTTCACAGATTGACATTAGTAGAAATTAACATTTAAGCATACATTCTCCATACATTACTAATTCAGATCAACAATCTAATATATCATAGGTTCATTAACCAAAATGAGTGACAAAGTTCATACATCCATCAACAGCTAATGTAAAGCCTATTTCTCATTAATTACATTTCATGTTAACAAAATACAAACTCCTACACTTGGCAATACAGATACATGATGATGCTATACAAAAGTTAATAAAATTAGCATCTACTCTATTCTACTCAGACCAAGTATAGCTCCCCACACCCGGCCTCAGCTCATGGATATTTATCCACTTGCTTACCCTTATCCTTACTCGAAGGACCTTCACCTGAAATATTAATTTCATAAAAAGGGTGAGATATAAATCCTAAAAAGGGTGAGATATAAATCCTAATTATATATTCTAGTTTAATTAGCATGCATGTATAATTTCACATAAGCATTAGCAAAATACCAGTCATATCAGCAAATAAAATAATTAAGATATCATGATTACTATCCCATACTAATAATCATATTTTCACATGTTAAAGGCCATTAACACTGAGAGAGGTCCATCCACAGCACCTACTCTCCATTGAACACAACTAGGGCTCAGCGCATCTGGGGTTTCATCATAACCCGGTGCTCGATCGAAGCACATGCACGAGTGGCAGCTGCACCACAACTCCACCATGGACTCACAAGGTCCAATCACAATTCAATAGATAACCAACCAATTCATTCAACATTTTAAATCATTCATGTATAATAAAATATGAAATTAAAATAGATATATGCATAGAATTAATATAAACACAGTTACCTCACTTGTAGACAAGTGATGTAACATCCAGTCCCTCCATAAACATGAGAAACACGATGTTTGGTTTCTCCGTAAACATAAGAAATAGGTCAAATATAAAAGGAAGTCCTCGAAATAGAAGGAATTGGGATCAACTAAAATTATGATAAAATTTTAAATATTAAAAAATGAGAATTTGAAGTTGAAGATGCCCAAAAACCAGAGCCAGAAGAGCTCAGAAAATTTGCCGAAGGAAGTAGGGGCATTTTTGTAATTTTTGAAAAATTTTGAAAACTCACAAGAAGGCCTTTTAAATGGAAAATTTGAGCTTTTCGGGGTTCTCAGAGACCCCAAATACCATGGGAACCCTTAGAACAGTTAAAACCTCTTCAATAAGCGATTTTGACTGTCGGTTAACTGAAACTTTAACTGAATAGTTCAAAATGGTTTCAGATCCTTTTTGAATGATTCCAAAGGCAATTATTATGATTGAGAGCTTAAGGAATATGATGGAAAGAAGGATTTTGAAAAGGAGTAGAAATGAGACTAAACAGACAAACCATGGATTAGAGACTAAAATGAAAAGTTAAAAAGAGTATGTTGACTTTACCCCTTTTTCTCTTAAAATCACGTCCAGCCCTTCTCCTTCCTCTCCATCGACATTTTCCTGGTCTGAAATAGATTTGAAAGTGGCACACCAATGGAAGAGAAGAAGGAGAAAAAATTCAAGTCTTTGGGTATGAAAATTTACTTATTTTTCATGCTTTCTCTCCACCAATCTCTTCTCCTCTTTTTCCCTCTTCTTCTCTATGATTTTTCTAAAGTTTTGAGGGTTGTTTTGAAGGGAGAACATAGGGGAAATTTCGAAAATCAAGTAAGGAGGCCAAAGAAGGCAAAGAGCAAGCAAAGAAAAGCAAAAAAACAAGGTAACACTTTCATTCTTTGGTAGTTTCTTCCTCCCCCTCCCTCTTGCACGAATTTAGCCACCATGAGGCCAAGTCTTAGGAGTTGTTTTCTGTCCAATTCATGGAGGGATTAGATGTTTTAGGTGGCAAAGATTAAGAATGAACCAATAGAATTAAGAAAGGACCATTAGGAAACAAGATGGAACCATTGGGGATCCAAATGCTCCTTTGCAAATCTGATTTAACATGAATGTTCTTAGGCTTAAATGAATGCTTAAATGTGCTCCTAAGATCCCTGAGAGGTCCCCCATATGCCTCTTCCTCCATGAAAACAACCAAAACCCCATTAAAAGTCATGAACTTAGAAGTTGGAAAAGTGTAGAGCACTTAAGGGGATTGTAAAAACTGATTTAATCCATAAGTTCCCTTGGCTATTTAAGTGTTCCCTTAACCTCCTACAACTCTTAACAACCTCCCTAAATGGTTCCTCCATCAAGAAAAAATCAAGAAGCCATTAAATCCCATTTATACTTTAGATTTCGGCCAAGTAGGGATGGCATAGTTAGGGAGAGTTTTAAATTTTTTCAAATTCATTTTTAAGTCATATATGATGCATGAATGTGAGAGGAAGCTTTGGAAAAAATTTAAAAAACTTAGAGAATGAGTTAGTGCTTTAGGTTCCATATTGTCACCTAAAGAAGCAACATGATATTAGGTCCTTTGTTTTAATGATATGGTGACTCCAAGAGACTTAAAAGGAGTCAAGAATCATATTTGAAAGGAAAGGATGAGGCCTAGAAGTCATTTGAGGGATGTTGCTTCATTAGGTGTTTGTATGAACCATAATGAGGTTTATAGGATAACCTAGTATCTAAGCAAGTGGTGTGACCTTAGAAATTATTTCATGAACTTAATTAGCTTTCTTAAATCATGTCTAGGCCAAGAGGAACCTTCCCCACACTTTTGTGGGTATGTAGCCGAAAAGAGGAGCTTAAATTCAAAGGAAAAAGTATGTGAATTTGTGCAAGATAGCTCTCTCTACCTTCTCTCATACATGGATGTGTGTTTAGCTTATTTTATGATGTGTGTATGTGTATTTTTAGCTATGAAAAATATGCTAGCATGCTCTTATATACCATGACTCTTAATGCCACATTATGCTTTCAAATGAACATATGATGTGTGATTGAGCTTGCTTGAGTGTGGAGAGGCCAGGAACTCTTTCCTATGGTGAGGATGAGCCAAAAACCCTTGAGTTTGGTTGAGACAAAGTAAAAAGTCTCTTAAAAGAAAAGTGGACTCCCAAAGAGTGTGGTTGAGTCTAAAGATTTCAAAGAATGGGTAAGGCAAGTCCAAATATCATGGAGAGAAGTGTAAGGCCAATCCAAATACTTGATGAGCTTTTGAATGCCTTGTATGATGTGTTTCTATGACAAGCTTGATTTTAAACGTTCATGACTTCCATTTTTTTCACACATGCATTCATAGAACTTGCTTGCACATATTATGTGTGATAGAATGGGAGATGAGCTATTGAAATTCTTGAATCTCACTCCCTCCTCTTAAATGTCCTAATATGCTAGGTGGACCAAGTGGACATGACAATGGTAGCCAATCACATTAAAGGAAGAAGATGGCCACCCTTATGCTTGATTTTTGTGTTTTTGACTCATAATTAGACTTCATGATGTATATTATGATTGTAAATAGTCTATGACCCCTTGGACAAACATAAAAATGGTATTACATGATAGATAAATGAATGAGTATAGTGTATGTATTCTAGATCATAAAATAAGTGTTTATGCCAATGTATGCAATTGAGAAAAGCTTGGTGTAATGTGTATAAGTGAAGGTGAGGAGGCCAAAATGAGATGCAAATGGTTTGTGACCATTTGGGCAGCTCCCACGAGTCTTAAATATGCTTTTAAACTTGCCCAAAAGGTGTCAAGACCAAGGGAAATCCATTTGGCAATTTTGGTATCCAATATGGGGCCAAAATTGACCATAATAGAACCCTATGCCATTTTTTGGCCAAATGAGTTAGTCTTACCCTAAAACTTGGCATGCAATTAGGTCTCATTAAGAGATTTTTTGAAAGCTAAAGATCATAATTTTCAAAGACCTAGAGAATATTTGATGAATTTTCAAAGTTGGGATTTTTCATGGATTCTGGTATGGGTACTGTTTATACTAGCAGTTTTGAACTCTGTGTCACCCGATGGCCAAATGGTGTCCAATGCTTATGAAATTTTATATACATAAACTAGAGATCATAAGCTCTGTGGCCACTGAGATCAACTCATTTGGAGGTCTGGGCAGTGAGTTATGCATGTTTGAAGTTAACTGTCAGTATCAGTAGTGCCCCATGAGTCCGGTTACTGTTTCATAGGGTCCAGCTGCCTAACGTATCTATTTAATTCTAGAATTATTTTTACTATCAAGTTAACATTTGTAGATTTTCAGAATAACCAAATGTGTGTGATTTCAATTTTTATAAAATTAGTAATGAATTTCATAAGTTTGTATCAGTAAACTGAACAACAGCCCAGGTAGCCAACGACTCTATAACTTTTTGGATGTCAAACATCATGTGTGATAAATTTTATAACCTGGGCATATTTTTAGTGTGAAGTAGACATCCTGAGGTTTCTATAATAACAAAGATTTCATGATTTCAAATTTTTTAAATTTAGTTATGATTTTTTAAAGTTGGATCAGAAAATGGAGCAAATCTAGCCGAAAATGTGTTTGTTTATTTTGAGCTCCATTTTGGTTTCCATAGGTTGTAGGCATGTTTTTGTAATACAAATGAGTTGTAATAATGAAATTAAATATGAGGAAGTATAATATGAGCTCACACAGTCCATGTGACACTAAATTAAATTTTTTTGACATAGCGCAACGCGAAAAAAGTTTATTATTTTTATTTCCTTTTCATATGATCTTGTGGGATTGATAATACAAAGCTTATAAAGGACGTCAAATAAGCTAAAAGTTATGGTGTTACAAGTGCAATAGCCACCAATGGTATAAAATCTTCCTATAAGCATAGCATCAAATAATTACTACTCTAATTCATCATTAACAGTTGCAACAAATACCCAAAGAATTTAAAATGCTAATGACTATCTAGGGATCACTTACCCAACTATTATAAGTCTCAAATTCGAATTGAAGTGTCATCTACCACAAACCTCAATATTTCACCTAAAATCTTAAACAAATTCGTACAAAATTAATACCCATATTATAATCAAATCAAGTCATTAGGGTCTCAAATCAGCAAAATTACCTCAAGAAGAAAAGTTCATACCTATCTAATGACAGCCCTAGCCTCAACTTATGAATTTCATCAAGAAAAATCCCAAATACCCACATTTCAAATTTTTTGGTATGGTAAAAATACTCCAAATAAAAAACTAATTAGACCAAAATAAAGAGAAAGGTATGAGGATTAAATTATATAACTATTACATTGATTGATTTTGAGCTTAGAGGTAAGAAATGGTGGATTTATTATGCCAAGAACCCTAGAACCTCCTTTGGACCTCCGAATTTGAGATGTGTTTTTGTATTTCAATAAATGAGGAAGAGGCTAAAGTATTAAGGTTTTAGTTGGATTTTAGTTTGGTCAAATGTGGGTCATAAGTTGCTCCAAGGTCCAACTCCAAATGTGCTTCAGATTTTTTAGCCTTGTCGAACCAGACTAAGTTTTAAGAGCTCAAAGGTTTTGAATCTACACAATGATTGTTGGGCCAATTGTAAGAGCTTACACAAGGTGAATCTTGGACCTCTATCATATTGAATTTTATTAAGCCTACACATAGATTATTGGGCCTCCATTAGCCTCTTATTATGATCTTCTACATTAATTTGAGCCTAGATGAAATCTCTCTCTTAATTAAATCTCAAACCCATATTAATAATTCATCTCTGTAAAATCTCCATTCACTTAACTTGCCTAATTATCCCATATTAATTATTCTTAATTAACCTAATTCATAATTAACACCTTAATTAATTATGGGGTGTTACAAAGGAAGCTTGTGGGGAGCATCTTAGGTGTTTTAAGAACTTATACAATAACAATAACAAAGTCTTTTCCCACTAAGTGGGATCAATTACATGGATCAATCAACGCTATAAACACTTATCGTAAATCATATTTTTAGACAAACAATTTAAATCTAAATCTCTCTTAATAATTTTTCTTATAATTTTTTTTGGTCTTCCTCTACCTCTAATTATTGGACTATTTTCCATCTCATCTAGTCTCTTAATTGGGGCTTCTATAAGTCTCCTCCCGACATGACCGAACCATCTAAATCTTGATTCTATAATTTTTTCCACAATAAGTGCGACTTCTACCTTCTCTCTAATGTATTCATTTCTAATCCACTTATCCAACACAACATTTTCATCTCTGCAACATTGAACTTATTTTCTTATTGACTTTTTATTGCCTAACACTTAATTCTATATAACATTGTAAGTCTTATAACTGTATAGTAGAATTTACCATTAAGTTTGAGTGGTACTCTTCTATCACAAATAACACCCGAAGCACTCTTCCACTTCATCCACCCCACTTGAATCCTATGTGTTACGTCTTCTTCTATTCCTCCGTTATATTGTATGACAGATCCAAGATATTTAAATCGTGTAACTTGTAGTATAATATGTTCTCCAATGTTCACTTCTGCGTTAGAAGTGATGTGTCTCTTACTAAACTTACACTCCATATACTCCATTTTACTTCTACTTAAATAAAATTCATGAGTTTTCAAAACTAACCTCCACCTCTCCAACTTTTCATTCATTTCCAATCTCAATTTTCTAACTAAGACAATATCGTCTGCAAAAAATATACACCGTGGCACTGACTTCTAGATATGTTTAGTAAGCACACCCAATACTAGAATAAAAAGATAAAGGCTCAAAGTTGACCATTGATGTAAACCAATAGTTATCGTAAAATTTTCTGTAGGTCCACTTTTTATTACTACCCTAATTGTAACATCATCATACATATTTTGTATTGCTCGAATATAAGCTATACGAACTCCTTTTTTCTCCAGAGCTTTCCATAGAAAGAACCTCTCTTGATATTCTATCATATGTTTTTTTTAAATCGATAAACGCCATGTATAAATCTCTTTGATTCTCTCGATATCGCTCCATTAATCTTCTCAACAAATATATTGCTTCCATAGTTAACCTTCCTGATATAAAACCACCTCTTCTTGGGCAAAGGAACACTTTTTCTTCACATACAATTCATTTTCTTGCAAGTCCTTGAAGACTTGACAGAGGTATTGGACATGCTCTTCTAGGGTCATGCTATAAATCACGATATCATCCAAATACACCACCACAAAGCGATCAAGGAAAGGTTGAAATACCTTGTTCATCAAAGTGCAGAATGTGATGGGTGCATTGGTGAGTCCGAAGGGCATGACACGAAACTCAAAGGAGCCATAGCGAGTGACGCACGTTGTCTTTGGCTCATCTCTCTCGGCAATGCGAACTTGATAATATCTAGACCTCAAGTCAAGCCTGGAGAACCACCTCGCATCTCTAAGTTAATCAAACAAGTCGGCAATGAGCGGGATGGGATACTTATTGTGAACACCGTATTTTGTCCGGACAAGCTAAAAATAATAACAACAAAGTCAAATTAACAAAAATACGAAAAAAAGAAAGAAAAGGGAAAATTAGGGAAAAAATGAAAAAGTTTAAATTAAAAAGCTTCAGAAAATAAAATAAAAAAAAATCAAAAGAAAAAAAATAATTAAAAGCTTCAGAAAACAAAAAAAAATCAAAAGAAAAAATAATTAAAATCTTCAGAAAACAAAATAAAAAAAATCAAAACAAAAAAAATTGAAAAAAAGAACCAAAACGAAAAAAAAAGATTAAAAAAAAATCAATAAAAATACAAATAAACAAAAAAAAGAAAAAAAAACAAAGCCTAAACAAAAAAAAAGGAAAAAACAAAAAGAAACAAAAATAAAAAAAAAAGTAGAAAGAAAAAATTTTTAGGGATTAAAAAAAAAGATTGAGAAAAAAATTCAAGTCCTTTTTTTTCAGCACTAGTTTTTTTACTGAACCCCAGCCCAAATAAAAAAAACAAAAAACTACGGCTCACTGCTTTTCAGTCTGATTCAGAAACCCAAAACAGGTTTATATCAATAGCCCAAAATTAAAAAAAAATTGGCTCAAGTCTCTTTAGCCCGTCGGATTCCTAAGCTCATTAACCAAAAAAAAAGATTAAAAAAATGAAAAATCACAAAAAAGAAGAAAAATGAAATTTAAAAGAAAATAAAAAAAGATTAAAAAAATTTTCAACACAGGCCCATTTGACTATACCCCGGCCCAAATTCAAAAAGAAGTTGCAGCCCAACTCTTTTAAATCTGATTTATTAGCTTAAAACCAAAAAAAAATCAAAATTAAAAAAAAATGTAAAAAAGGCCAAAACGCCGGGTTACCTGCGTTTTGACCCAAGCTACTCCTCTGATTGACTGTCGATCTGAAGCAAAAGGCAAGGGGACAGGGCAGAGAGGCAGCGAGACAGAAGGGAACAGACAGACGCACATGGCTCTCGATTAAGGGTCTGAGGCAGACAGAGCGAAAACCAAAACAAAAACGCGAGGCAGAGAGGCAGCGAAAAAGAGATTCAACGAGAAAATACAGAGCGAGAGATAGAGAGCGAGAGATTTGAAGGGAGAGAACAGGTAGAGGGAAGGAGATGGTCTGATTTGGGAGAAGAGAGATAGAGAGCGTGAGCGAGAAAGAGGAATCGACGGAGAGAATGGAAAAATGGAGGAGGGAGACTGGAATAGAGGCAGCGATGAAAGGAGAACAGGAGCCTTCTAATTGAGGAGAAGAAAAAATTTCAGAGACGAGAAAAGCGAGTGAAAAAAAAGTGAGGGAGAGAATCGAAGGATTCGAAAGGAAGAGGCCGAAAAATCGACGGGTAAACCAGACGGCGAGTGAAAGAAGCGATCGAGGGAGAGATTCGGGAAGAACAAATTGGGGGAAAGAGGAGTCTGTGACAAAGAACAGAGGACGCAAAGGACTGAGAATCGAAACAAGGATCAGAAGGTGTTGCAGAAGGAGTGTTCGAAGCAGAAGGAGGAAGCCCGGAGATAACTACTCCCTTGCTAAGACCCTGGCTAGTAAGACACAAATTTTCCATGCTCTCCTAATTTATCAATGAAACTGCTATGGCTTGCTGCTGGTGAAAACGTGAATGGAAGATTGGGTAGCATTCGCACCCAATATGGTTAGGGATGAATGTATGAATTATCATGTTCTGTGATGATCCTGTAACATGCACAATAGATGTTTGATCAAATGTCGAAGAGAAATTCGAATTAAGTTTTTATGTTTGATTAGTACAATTTATCGCTATATCTGTTTGGTTTTGCCCCTGCCATGTTTTGAGATAACTGGATGCATGTTTTCGAAGTTAGTGTTTGGCATGAATGTCTGGGGAATGCTTGATTTGCATCTGGGGTTGGTGAATATGGCAATATCGTTAGGGATCCATAGCTGGAGTGGGCATAACTCGTTACTAAGATTGTATGAAAATCCAAGTTATCAGCATTAACGCCAATTCCATTTCATAACCCTTTGTTCAATGTGAATGTTTTACGTACGGATTGGGTAGGGTGGTTGGTTTATTCCTGGACGAAGGATTCCAGGGATTTCAAGGATAGGATAATAGTCCCTTTGATTCATCGCTTTCTATTCGCACGATTGCAAGAGGTGTCTAGGGCAATAACAAATATACCACACACACAAATCATTCGTCTTTTTTTTTACTCTCATTTCGCTGTATACTTAATTTTTCGAGTAGCCATGTGGGATTTTTTGTGTCACTGTTGGCATATAGGGATTATTTGATACCATGTGTGACAATAAGTCTCCTTGGTACTCTTTGGATTCGTTTTCCTTCAAGCTTGGGGGTTCCAACGGCCCCATTCAATTAATTTTGCCTAAAAAAAAAGATAAGACCACATAATGAAAAAGAAAAAAAAACAACAAAACAAACAAACAAAATACAAAGGGGTGTAATCTTTCATAATGAAAAAGAAGCCAATTTTTCATCATGTGAGACAATAAGTCTCTTTGATGTTTATTAGGTATGCGCAATCTCCATTTCATAAGTGGTGGGTAGCAATGACCTACACCAAATTAGTCTTGATTTCAAAAAAAAAAGGAGAGAATTTTCAAAACACAAAAAGGGGTTTCAAAACAAAACAACCCATTTCTAAAAAGTGAAGAAGGCGTCAAAACTAAGGATAAAAAAAAAATTAATAGATCAAAATTGAAAGAGAAATATAAGGAAAGTATTTATGAAAAAAAGAATGGGGAGTAAAACTTAAAAAAGAGAGATACATAGGGAGGGATAAACAAAAAAAATCACAATCAAAGCAAAAAAAAATCAATATATCAAAAAAAGAAGAAAGAAAAAGACATCAACCAAATACTCAAGTTCGATTTGTTCTCTTTTCTTTTCGTGCACCAAAACCTCTCAAAAATAAAGGGGACAAAAGCAAAAAAAAGAGACAAAACAAAAATGATTTGAAAATTTTATACTTGAGTAAAAATACAATTCTAAGAACAAAAAAAAAATCAAAAGAAGAAAAGATGAAAAATATCTTTCATTAATTTAAATAAAAAAATTCAAACAACAAAAAAAATGATCAATGAAAAGCCACAAGACAAACAAAAGAAAACAAATATAAAAACAAAAAAAAACATATATGATTAAAACATATTAAAAATGGGGAAATGAGTATAGAAATGAGGTTAATTTGGATTTTCATAAATTAAAACACATAAGGCAAGTTTGAGATCATTTTCATAATCTTCACACTCTTTTTCTTCTCACAACAGAAAGAATAAGAATAATAATGGAAAGAAATGGGGAAGGAACAAAAAGATGAGAATAGTTTTATCTTTGGTAGATTAAAACCTTTCAAGCTAACCTTGTTTTGTTTGCCAAAGATAATAAAATTATTTTTATTATCTTTCCTTCTTCACCATGAAAAGAAAGCAAAAAAAAAAGTTGCAAAACCTAAACAAAAAAAGCACAAAAATCACAAAACCTAAAGAAAACAAAAAATAAAAACAAAAAAAAAAGAGAAAAGAGTAAAATCAGTTTTGCCTTTTGCAAACTAAAAACACCTCAACCAACCTCAAATTTGTTTTGTTTGCAAGAGCTTAAATGATTTTTTTTTTACTCTTTCTCTTTCTAAAAAAAATAATAAAAATAATAAAAAAAATCAAACAAAAAAATAATAACAAAACAAAACGAAAACAAAAACAAAAAAACAAAACATCAATCAAATTCAACCTCGTCGAACTACGTGGACTTTGATCCCCTTCTGAGGGTACGTAGGCCCTAAGGTCTTATCCTAGGTCAAGTCCGCCCTTGTAAATAAAATTTATGTTTTCTTAATTTCTCTTGTTTCGTTTTGTTCTTTAATTTCATTTCTTTAATTTCGTTCTTCCTCTTTAATTTCATTTCTTTTTATTTCTATTGCTTATTTTGCATATGTTGTTAAGGAGAACCAAAACAAATTAAAGGCCATATTGATCTTGCACAACTAATTTAGGGTAACCGTTCTTAGTAACGGGTGTTGTGGGGTGCCTAACACCTTCCCCACTCACAACCGACTCCCGAATCTATTTTCTGGTTCGCAGACCACCTTTTCTTTGATATTCCAAATTAAAAGGTTTTTTCCAAAATTTTGCCTTTTCAAGAATAAAAATTTGGTGGCGACTCTACTTTTTCTATTGTTTTCTACTTTTCATTTTAAATTTGATTTCGATTTGGCGCCGCGCGGTCGCATTTATGGGTGTGACACTTGTTCTTCACAATAATCTTGTTTAATGCTCGAGAGTCAATGCACATTCGAAGCGACTCATCATGCTTCTTTTGGAATAACACCGGAGCACCATATGGAGCCTTCGACGATTGGATATAACCAACATCCAACAACTCCTTCAATTGCCTCCTTAGTTCCTCTAGTTCAGGAGGCGCCATCCTATATGGCACGGCAGCTTAGCGAGCTCAATCTTATGATCCACCTCCCTTCTTGGCGGTAACTTCTTGAGCAGCTCACCGAGCATAACATGTTTGAACTCCTCCAACACTCCTTGGACTTCTTTAGGCTGCTTGGAGGTAGGACTCCCTTTCTCTTCTTTGAGCGCCACTAGGAATGCGGGTTGTGCCTTCTTAAATCCCTTGCAAAGTTACATGGCAGATAGGGATCTAGCTTGACTAGTCTCGCCTCGTGTCAAAGGCACCATGCACCAGTTCCCTTCTTCTAGAATGCACATGGTGTCGCAAAGGGGATTGGCACAGCCTTCACCTTGTCCATGAAGTCCCCAATATTATAGTAAAGTCTACCAGTCCAGTCCACTCACCTAGGCAAACTTTGATGTAGCGAGCCACCCCACCGATCATCTTTGGAGGAGAGTTCACAGTCTTAAGCTATCTTAGCTTTTGCTCGCCACCATGAACGTGAGTAATCTCGCTCGCCATCTTTACTTAGGCTCTAATACCAACTGTCATGGACTTGGATTTTCCAACCAATCGTGCGACACTTAGATATACCTAGCTCATACCTAAGTCAGCCTTTCTCCCTTAATCCCCACTAGGAGGCTTGATCACAAGAGGAAGCTAGTTAGAAACTTGAGATGAGAGAACTCAGACAAGAGAGAGCTTGAAGAGAACTTTGTATATTGCAAGAATGAGAGTACAAACTGAAGTGTCTTCCCCCATGGCACCTTAGGGGTATTTATAGCCTTCCACCTCCTCAGTGGACGGTGAAGATCAATTTAATCCAACTGTTTACAATCAATGTCTAAAATGTTCTAGGATATCTACAAGGATCTAAATATGTACAGAAGCGCCTAGAATACTCTAGAACTCTTTTTAGAAAAATCTAAATATTTACATGGATACTTGTAGAATGGTGTGGAGAATTCCAGAAGCTTCCAGAAGCTTTCAGAATCTTCTTTCATTGCACGCCCGTGTCAATAGGCGATAATAATATTAAAAATTTTCTTTTTCACTACTAACTTTAATGCAATAATTCTATCTCTTAACCTTTTTACATCTACTATAACATTTTTTTAAAACTTATCTAAAATTATACCTACCCTATTTCTAGATTTAGCCTTCCTAGTGTACCAAAGTTTAAAACCCGAAGCGTCTAATTCTTTCGCTTTTTCTCCTACCTATTTAATTTTTTGTAAACATATAAAATTAATCTTCTTCCTAATTATGGTATCTACTATTTCCATTGACTTACCTGTAAGTGTACTTATATCCCAAGTCCCAAAACGAATCCTACTCTCGTGAATTAACTTTTTTACCCACATTCGTTCGCGAAAATGTAGAAGCCCAGCCCTTGCTTATTTTTCACTACACTTAGACAACGATGCAGCGGCTCTTGCTCATTTGTCACTATACTCAAGCACTACAGCACGTTACGTTTAATATATCAATTATCCATGTCATAAAGATCGGACAAAGTTTTACGTTGGCTATCAATTACCTAACATAATCCTCCTTTTTTTCTGGGCTTGAGACCGACTATGAAAAATAATTTGCCTTTCTCCATCCAGTTTTTCATGCCTTTCTCCATCCACACCGCCTTTTCTTCAGTCTCCTTTAATTCCTTTGATTAAAATAAAGTTTATAAAACTGACTCAAGAGAGAAATTCAAGGGGATTTTTTGGATTTAAAAAGAGGAGTTTGGAGAAAACAAGATTTTAGAAAAAAAAAAAAAAAGAAACTAGGTAAACACTCTTCTTATGGTTGCTATTATTAGTTCCTCTTCTTCTCCAATTCGACACACCCATAGAACCCTAAGAGGAGATGATTTTTAGGCAAAATCAAGTATGACTCTAAAGAAAAAGGCTGTAGAGATTAAGAATATACAAAGAGAATTAACAAAAAACTATTAGATTTTAATATGCAAATTCTAAGGTTTTGAACACACCTTATAAAATCTGATTTTGTATGATGATGTCTAAAAAAACAAAGAAACCTCCAAGGAGGCCAAACAAAGTTGAGATATCTAAGGAGAGTTTTAAATTTTTCTAATAGAACTCATAAGAAATAAGTTAGTGTTTTAAGTTCCACATTATGACATAAAAAAACAATAAGAAATTAGACTCTTTGTTTTAATTGTGTTATAACTATAAGAAATTTAAAAGGAGTCAAGAATCATATTTGAATAAAAAGAACGGAGCCTAGACAAGAAATTTAAAAAGAGTCAAGATCCCTAAGATGCTCCTCACATGCTTCCTCATATTTGAAAAGTGTTGCTTCAATAGGTGTATCTACGTACCAAATAGTTTAGTTGCCTGAGCTAGTCTGAAAATATTTTTTTCCTCTAACTAACATCCATAGGTTTTTATCTTGGATTCTTATGGAATTAATTAAACATTTATGATCCAAATGAATTGTATTTATGTAATTAAATATGAGAATGTATAATACGAGCTCACACGGTCTATGTGACACCGAATAAAATTTTTAAACGTGACACAACTCAAAAATATTCATTATTTTTATTCCCTTTTTCTTCACTCTCATAAAATTGATGATGTGAAGCATCAAAATATCACGAGATGAACTAGAAATTATGGTGTTACATAAAGCCTCTAAGAATCCTAAGAAATTCAATTTTCCTATTTAAAGATCCCAAGATCTCTCCTTTGATTTTGTAAAAATATGATTGCCTAATCGACGTCTCCGATTTTGAGCTAACTTTAAGCTCTAATCGACGTCTAAGATGTTATAATTAATATCCTAATCTTATTTAAATTTAGTTTGCCTTGCTTTAGAGTGTTCCTATTTCAATTTACCGAGTATTACACCTTGCATTATAAAACATCTAAACACACTAATTAAGAGTTAAAAACAATATGGTTCCCCCCTCTTCAAGCCATAACTAAATTCATGCATAACATAGTCTAACTTGCTATTTTCTAAGATTCAATGGAAAGAAATGTTAGAAAACCTCCCTTGAATTCATCAATAACACATGAAGAAAACCTCCCTTCCCACTTTCTCTCTCATGGCTGAACCATATAAGGCCAAGAAACACGTAGATTTTTCAAATGTTTGAACTAGAAAATAAAATCACCATTACAAAGGCCTCAGGTAGTAGAATAATTTTTCTAACTAATGTGAGGTGGAATAAAGTAGTTTACATAATTAAAATAAGGCTTGAAATCTCTCTCTGTCCTCCCTTATGTGTGACGCAATCTTCGACTTCAAATTTTGAAAATGAAAGTGTAAAGAAGAAGATGCAGCAGGGCTTACATAAGAAGCCTTATTTTAGTTTAGACTCATTTTTTAACCTTTTCAAGATCTAACCACTCGTTACACAATTTTAAGTAATATTTGTAACACCCGGCCTCTATAAAAACGATGGAAATAAGTCAAATATAAAAGGCATTTCCCTACAATGTACAATGAATCAATTGAAGTTAAATAAAATTTGCATAAAATTCTAAATATTAGAAAATGGAGAATCAAGGTTTAAGATGCTTAGAAACCAAGGCCAGAATGACCAATGAAATTGTTGACGAAATACTGTGGCCATAATTTTGAGCAACATTTAGAAAACTCAAAGGAAGAATCTTTAAATGAAAAAATTAAGTTTCCTGAGGTTCTCAGAGGCTCCAATCTACGTTTTAGAACATTGGTGACCCTGAACTTTGACCATTTCATTTAGAAAGGTTGTAGACCCGATTTGAGTGATTCCAAAGACTATTTATAGGTTAAAGAACCTAAATTTTACGATGAAAAAGACGGCTTTCGAAAAGGTGTTGAAAAAGCTAAGAATGAAGAACAAAATTAGCAATTTAAAAAGTCCCTTTCAAATCCCTAGTTATATATATATGTAGCGCCTCACTTATCCCTCACATTTGGCTAACCTAAAGGGAGAAATTCTGTATTACCTGAAGTGGCCTACAAGGAGGAGCTCAAAAGGAGGAGAAAAGAAAATGTAAGGAAAATGAAGGAATTTCTTACTCCTTCCTTCATTGAACTTGCTCTCCTTCTTCTCCTCCTGCTTTCCATGGTCTTGATGCATGTTTTAGATCCATTTTGAGTCCTATTTAGAGGGGAGAGGTTTGAAATTTCAAGGAGGAGTGAAGACAAGGGAAAAAGCTCATGAAAAGGCTAAGGAATCAAGGTATTTTCATGGCTTTCCTTGCTTCTTCCTTCTTGTTTCTCCATAGTTAATTTTCGACCTCATATAGAACTAGTAAAAGGGAGCAAAATCTAACCCAAACCAAGCATGAAACCTAGGTTTTTAAGGGCAAGGAATAAGTAGATGCAAAGAAATTCCAAAAAGAACCATTAGTTTGTATGATTTCAAACTAAGGTAAGGAACAAGTAGATGCTAGCCAAAGATGCACTTGGTTATTTTGAGCCTTTCTTTGATTTCCATGAGTTGTGACCATAATTTTATAATACAAAAAGTTGTATTAATGTGATTAAATATGAGAAAGTATAGTATGTACTCATACGGCCCACATAACACTAAACGAAATTTTTATATACGACGTAACGGAAAAATAAACAATATTTATATGCTACTCCTTGTGATTTTCATGAAGTGCATGGCATGAGGCACTCTAATTACATGAAAAGGCTATGATATGTTGGTGTTACACATGGCTAAACATGCTTTTTGATGGTTTTAATGAGTCATATAGATTATATATAATGATATTATGAGGCCTGGAAGTTGAATCTTGAAGATGAAAAATACCAAATGAATAGTGCTAATGACCATATGAATAGTAAATATAGAATTTGTGGACTTGCATTTATTTCTTGGATCCATGTTTAGTAAGATCCCACACCTGAAGCCTAGGTAAAGGACAACTTGAAAGGAATTTCACAAGCTATGGGCTATCAAATATGGTAAAAAGAAGTTAGCGCTAAAACTTCAGCTCTTAGAAATATCTAGATAATTGGAATACACAATGGAATACACGTTGATATTTGTATGGAATACACGATGGGATTGGAATGACATAGAAAAGCATACTTATCTGCGTTGAAACATTTCAAAAACAGAAAGGAAAAATAACATAGAGAAGTAAAAAAGAATTAAAGAAGTGTATTCAAATATGAATAATTAGAAAGACAAATAGCTATTGGAAGTAGTTGGACTGTCATAGTAAGATTTGATATTACCACTATCTGTTCCCAATAGTTCCCATAGAGCATAGGCATTTTCAAGAAGATTAGATTAGGTGAAGCATCAACAACCAAAGTTTAAAACTCAATAAGTAGAAAATGCAAAAAGTGAAGGCACAAATAAAGTAATTTAGGATAACAAATTCAATAGTAAAATCACCTCAGTCAAAGCATAACAAATTCAGTCCACCAACTTCCAAGGCTATTTCCTATTGAAGTATAAATAAGTAAACAACTGAAGACATAAACAACCTAGGGAAATTTCCCCGAAAAAAAGAAAAAGGAACAACATCCTCAGCTGCATAACTATATGCTGTTGTTCCAGTTCCAGGTTTGTTTGAGATTGTCCATTGATGGAAAACAAATATATAAATATGGATCCAGTCTTTCAAACAATAGAAAGAGTGATGAGCCGCAACCGAGGTTTGAAAATTAGGAATTCATGTATAATAAGTTTAACCGATGGAAAAACAAAGGACCTGTCAGTAAGAAAGAACTCACTAACATGTTGGGTCCTCTTAATACCTGTGAGTTACCTGTGAGAAAGGAAAAACAAGGAGGACCTGTCAGTACCTACAATGCTCTACAATTACGTGAGATGTAGCCCGTACCCAAATAATGATAACGCGACAGGCCACATGGGCAACTATGTGCAGTGTACTGGCCCAATATCTCCCTACCCCAGGAAGGGGCAATTGGAAGATAACTTCCCCCACAGAAGGAGGAGGAGCTCTTAGACATTGTCAATCTGAAAAGTAAATCCAGCTTCAGCAAAATGTGACTTCACCATATCGCGAGAAAAAACTCACTAAGCACGTTGGTTCCTCTGATTTTCAACAAAGCTGTAAACCTATGAACATATTTAGCCTATAGTGTCACAATAAAAAGAATGAAGAGCATATGATGTCTCAACTGGCCAAAAAAAAAATGCCATGCAGAGACGGAAGTGATCTGAATCTGAATCTGAATCTGAATCTAACTCCTATAGCGCTGGTTTTCCCTGCGATAGACGGAAATGCCCAAAAAAGCTGGTCAAAATATAAATTACAGCACCATAACTAAACTCATTGTAATGTTGTAACGCAGATAAAATTAGTTGGTATATTACAGCACCAACCAAAGGAGTGAATTAAATTGGAAAACGTTTCGATATGATAAAAAAAGTTTTCAAGGCAGGAGTAAAATAGATAAATGACATGTTTGAACCTTTTATATCCTGAAATGTAGAATTTCTTTGCGAACACGGCCTTTGCTAGCGGTGACTATCTGCAAAAACAGGTATGATTAATATCTGTAAGTCTGACCTATCTGCAGACCTAAGATAAAGAGGCGTATGTTTTTAATTCTTTTGTCACTGTTTCATTAATATCTGTAAGTCTGACCGAATAGCAGGTAAGAAAGTAGGATAAAATGGTGCAGGGAAGTTGATTAGGGGAAAAAATCACTCATGAAAATTGAGTGATACATTGGTGAATGTAGAATCAAGGTTGAAGAATATTGGGGAAAATGAATATAAGTTGCAGCGTAACACCGATTAGGGTAACACTCACTCATATGTCTAAATTATACACAGACACGTCGGACAACAGTGAATCAATCAATAGATGTTTGTATTGGCGGAATGAAAAAGGTTGCATTATTTATATGAATTAGGTAATGATAGGAATACAATCTGAATGAGCAGAGCAGAAATGCTAACTTACTTGTAAGGCCAACAAAGGTAATAAAATCATGCAACGAAATGAACTGTAAGAGTAACAAGCAGGTTATATTATATTAAAGGGAGACGCTTCGTAAAGAGAAATAAGATTTGAATAGTGAGCCTAAATGTTAACTTACAAACGAACCATGCCTCAGATATAAATAATGAAACACCCGTATTATGATTGCGTAAAATAAAAGTTACTTGTAAAAATAGAGGTAATAAAAGGATGCAAAGGTAGTAAAATAATGCAACCCAGCGAAGTACAAAAATAATGGCCAAGTTAGATTGAAGCGATACGCTTCCCAGCTTGGCTTTAGATATCCAATCAAGTGTGTGACCGACCATGCTTCCTGCCAAGCAATGCATCTGAAACCCAAGTTACCACAGCTATCTGTATTTATCAACTGCCTTAAAATCATGATCACAAACAAGAAAATGAAACATAAATCCATGATGTGAGTATAAAATATTGAAATTACCCCTAATAGGACACAGCGTGTTCTTGTTTCAAGTAAGAGATTAAAATATTGAAATTACCCTGCTCCACTCCTGATAATAAACAAATGGGAAAACTGCGTCTTCCAAGCATCAACATCAAACAGTGGAAGATTTCAACAATTTCGACGGTATGAGAGCTTGATATAGTCGAATGACTGTGCAGGCCATAATAAAGGCATCCATCCAACAAGAACTTGGATTCCGCACAGGATATGCCATGGGTAAAAAGGAACAGCGAAAGGGAAGGATGGAAAAACCAGTAGGAACGAAGGAACCATCGGGGGAATAATGCATAAAATTTAAGAAAGAAATAACATAACATAAAATAAAAATTACTGGGAGAGAGACGGCGGAAATGATCCGGCTTGCAGCGAGAGACGGGCGAATGGAATTGAAAAGGAGAGTTTGGGTTTGGGCGAATGGAAGAAGAAAGTGAGAAGGGGAAAAAGGGGAAAGTTGAAGGGACGAGAGATCGAGGGAAGATGGCCAATTTTGAATTTCAAAAGACTTCAGATCCGCGTGAACATGCGGGTCCCACATCAATTAATTTGGCCGCTCTCGTTGCGGGTCCCACGGAAATGGGAAATGGGAAATGGGAAATGTGAGGTGAAAAAGGATAAAATAAAATAGAAATTAAAAAACGGGAAGAAATGTAATGAACAGTAACAGAACAAGCCCGTGCCGCGGGGAGGCAAAGACTCGTGCGGATTGGCGATGGTGTGATCCCTAGGGGGAGGTAAAAACTTGGAATGGCCATATCTCGGCGACCCCCGGGTCGTTTTGGACATATGACCACTCGTTTTGATCGGGCCGGATGCGGTCCGCGCAACGGAATCGAGAGAACGCGGATCGGAGGAGCGAGAGGTGAAAAAAAATGAGGATTTGGGAGGGGAAACTTCAAAAGGCCATAACTCGGAGCCCGATGGGCCGATCGGGGCGATCTTTTTTTTGAAATCGGGTATCTCGAGGAGAGGAAGGCGGGGGCAAACTGCCGCAGGCGGTTTGGGCCCGTATTTTGGGCTAAAAAGGCCGTTTTCCCCCCTCAATTTTGAGATTTTCTTTTCCCACCCGTTGCTCTCATTCTTTGCCCGGTTCCATACCTGGATTCCACCTTGGATGTGAGAATTGCAGGCCTCAATGGTTGTGGTGCAAACCGAGATGGAATTTGTTGGGGGAATGCGCATGAGCTATGACTTATTTTACAATAATAATTATATAGTTAAACCAGTGGCGGTGTCTTTGCCTTGGCCAGGTTGGTCATGCATGCGGTCTTCTTTGTCTTGGACAGGGGTTCGATTCTGCCATTCTCCACCATGGGATGTTTTGTAGAATTGTTTATAATCATCATCTTACCTTTTCTTTTTTTCGAAACCTCATTTTCTCCCCCCCCCCCCCACTGCTGCGCTGACTTTTCTATGATACAGTTCTTGCCTTTTTCATTAATTTATTATTATATTTAAACTCTTAATGATACGTTTATATTTATGGCTGATATTAGAGGAAAGGATAAATTTATAATTAACTAATATTCTTATTTTTAAGAAACTGAATTTATCTAGACATTTCTAT
>JAIUCV010000065.1:172500-175000 GCA_026724425.1 Erythrophleum ivorense
CACCGCACTTCCACGCCAGCCACACGCATGCTTATACAGGCGACAGGGTTGCCGCCCTCCCACACACGCGAGACCTTAATGAACGAGCGATGGGGAGACCCCCGCACGCGGCCTGGGGAGACCGGGCGCGGGTTGGAACGCAATGGGACGATCGAATCCCAATGCCAGCTCAACAAAGAAGAGGGGGTGAACGAGAGAGTCAGGTTCGAGGGCTCAAGGGGGGTGGAGAAAAAGTTCGCACAAGGCTTGCATCCCCGCGCACCGCACTTCCACGCCAGCCACACGCATGCTTATACAGGCGACAGGGTTGCCGCCCTCCCACACACGCGAGACCTTAATGAACGAGCGATGGGGAGACCCCCGCACGCGGCCTGGGGAGACCGGGCGCGGGTTGGAACGCAATGGGACGATCGAATCCCAATGCCAGCTCAACAAAGAAGAGGGGGTGAACGAGAGAGTCGGGTTCGAGGGCTCAAGGGGGGTGGAGAAAAAGTTCGCACAAGGCTTGCATCCCCGCGCACCGCACTTCCACGCCAGCCACACGCATGCTTATACAGGCGACAGGGTTGCCGCCCTCCCACACACGCGAGACCTTAATGAACGAGCGATGGGGAGACCCCCGCACGCGGCCTGGGGAGACCGGGCGCGGGTTGGAGCGCAATGGGAGCGTCGAATCCCAATGCCAGTTCAACAAAGATGGGGTGAACGAGAGAGTCGAGTTCGGGGGCTCAAGGGGGGTGGAGAAAAAGTTCGCACAAAGCTTGCATCCCCGCGCACCGCACTTCCACGCCAGCCACACGCATGCTTATACAGGCGACAGGGTTGCCGCCCTCCCACACACGCGAGACCTTAATGAACGAGCGATGGGGAGACCCCCGCACGCGGCCTGGGGAGACCGGGCGCGGGTTGGAGCGCAATGGGAGCGTCGAATCCCAATGCCAGTTCAACAAAGATGGGGTGAACGAGAGAGTCGAGTTCGGGGGCTCAAGGGGGGTGGAGAAAAAGTTCGCACAAAGCTTGCATCCCCGCGCACCGCACTTCCACGCCAGCCACACGCATGCTTATACAGGCGACAGGGTTGCCGCCCTCCCACACACGCGAGACCTTAATGAACGAGCGATGGGGAGACCCCCGCACGCGGCCTGGGGAGACCGGGCGCGGGTTGGAGCGCAATGGGATCATCGAAGGGGGGTTGGATCCCAATGACAGGTCAACAAAGTGGCGAGAAATGAAATGAGATCGTCTGGAGGGGGGAGGAGCAACAACGAGATCAACTGGAGGGGGGGAGCAACAAATGTAGTTTCCACGGATTACCTTCGCACACCGCACGCCACCACCCACATGGTACCTCGGGGATGGAGCGATGGGAAGATCCCCGCAAGCGGCCACGAATGACCGGGTGCGGGTTGGAGCCCAATAAACTCGTCGCGACTTCCGGCAACCCCCTTAAAATCCGTCAAATTCCATCTCGATTCACTTGCCCACACATTTTGGGGGTCGCCGGAAAAAGTGGCCGGCCGGCCGCCGGAGGATGCCCGGCGGCGGGCGGTGGCCGGCCACTTGTGGTGCCATGCTCGGGCCACCCCTTCCCCTTGCTTGCACCCATAAGGTGCGTGGCAAGGTTGGGGGTGCAGGGGGGGTGAGCATGGCACCAAGAGAGCCTTCCCCCCTAAAGAGCAAAACGCACCCTTTCCATCCTGGCAGGAAGAGATATACATTTTCGCCAGCTAGCACAAGTTTTTTTTTGGACCTAGAGATCGAATTTTTGCACGATTTTTTGTAGGCATGCTTAGATTGATGAGATCTCCCTCCTCGCAAAATTTCATAATTTTTGGACACTCGTACAATATTTTTTGAATTTTTTCCTTCTTAGGCAAAAAGCCACCCAAGCGGCCACCGCCGGCGGCCGTCTCGGGCGGGCGGCGGCTCCAACATCCTCTTGGGGCCCTATGGCAATCATACAAATCAAAAAATCCAAAATGGATCGAGTGGATTTTAATTTGGTACGGGCACAACCATTTTGGAGCGATCCGGGCAAGCCGCGGGCAACCCGTGAGCAAGTGCCAAGGATACCGACTCTTGCCCGGGGCAAGTTCTCTTGTGCCAAACTCCACCATTGTGCCCAAGGTGGCGTGGGGCAATGATGCCAACCCAAAAAACCAAATTGGATCACGCGGATTTTCACTTGGCACATACGCCCCCCCTCAAACTTGCCCGCGGGCAAGCCGTGAGCGAGTGGCCCCGTGCCAACTTTTGCCCGGGGCGAGTTCCCCCGTGCCAAACTCTTCCATTTTCCTCAAGGTGCCATGGGGCAATGATGCCAACCCAAAAAACCAAATTGGATCACGCGGATTTTCACTTGGCACATACGCCCCCCCTCGGACTTGCCCGCGGGCAAGCCGTGAGCGAGTGGCCCCGTGCCAACTTTTGCCCGGGGCGGGTTCCCCCGTGCCAAACTCTTCCATTTTCCTCAAGGCCCCATGGGGCAATGATGCAAACC
>JAIUCV010000065.1:194969-197469 GCA_026724425.1 Erythrophleum ivorense
AGTGAAAATCCGCGTGATCCAATTTGGTTTTTTGGGTTTGCATCATTGCCCCATGGGGCCTTGAGGAAAATGGAAGAGTTTGGCACGGGGGAACCCGCCCCGGGCAAAAGTTGGCACGGGGCCACTCGCTCACGGCTTGCCCGCGGGCAAGTCCGAGGGGGGGCGTATGTGCCAAGTGAAAATCCGCGTGATCCAATTTGGTTTTTTGGGTTGGCATCATTGCCCCATGGCACCTTGAGGAAAATGGAAGAGTTTGGCACGGGGGAACTCGCCCCGGGCAAAAGTTGGCACGGGGCCACTCGCTCACGGCTTGCCCGCGGGCAAGTTTGAGGGGGGGCGTATGTGCCAAGTGAAAATCCGCGTGATCCAATTTGGTTTTTTGGGTTGGCATCATTGCCCCACGCCACCTTGGGCACAATGGTGGAGTTTGGCACAAGAGAACTTGCCCCGGGCAAGAGTCGGTATCCTTGGCACTTGCTCACGGGTTGCCCGCGGCTTGCCCGGATCGCTCCAAAATGGTTGTGCCCGTACCAAATTAAAATCCACTCGATCCATTTTGGATTTTTTGATTTGTATGATTGCCATAGGGCCCCAAGAGGATGTTGGAGCCGCCGCCCGCCCGAGACGGCCGCCGGCGGTGGCCGCTTGGGTGGCTTTTTGCCTAAGAAGGAAAAAATTCAAAAAATATTGTACGAGTGTCCAAAAATTATGAAATTTTGCGAGGAGGGAGATCTCATCAATCTAAGCATGCCTACAAAAAATCGTGCAAAAATTCGATCTCTAGGTCCAAAAAAAAACTTGTGCTAGCTGGCGAAAATGTATATCTCTTCCTGCCAGGATGGAAAGGGTGCGTTTTGCTCTTTAGGGGGGAAGGCTCTCTTGGTGCCATGCTCACCCCCCCTGCACCCCCAACCTTGCCACGCACCTTATGGGTGCAAGCAAGGGGAAGGGGTGGCCCGAGCATGGCACCACAAGTGGCCGGCCACCGCCCGCCGCCGGGCATCCTCCGGCGGCCGGCCGGCCACTTTTTCCGGCGACCCCCAAAATGTGTGGGCAAGTGAATCGAGATGGAATTTGACGGATTTTAAGGGGGTTGCCGGAAGTCGCGACGAGTTTATTGGGCTCCAACCCGCACCCGGTCATTCGTGGCCGCTTGCGGGGATCTTCCCATCGCTCCATCCCCGAGGTACCATGTGGGTGGTGGCGTGCGGTGTGCGAAGGTAATCCGTGGAAACTACATTTGTTGCTCCCCCCCTCCAGTTGATCTCGTTGTTGCTCCTCCCCCCTCCAGACGATCTCATTTCATTTCTCGCCACTTTGTTGACCTGTCATTGGGATCCAACCCCCCTTCGATGATCCCATTGCGCTCCAACCCGCGCCCGGTCTCCCCAGGCCGCGTGCGGGGGTCTCCCCATCGCTCGTTCATTAAGGTCTCGCGTGTGTGGGAGGGCGGCAACCCTGTCGCCTGTATAAGCATGCGTGTGGCTGGCGTGGAAGTGCGGTGCGCGGGGATGCAAGCTTTGTGCGAACTTTTTCTCCACCCCCCTTGAGCCCCCGAACTCGACTCTCTCGTTCACCCCATCTTTGTTGAACTGGCATTGGGATTCGACGCTCCCATTGCGCTCCAACCCGCGCCCGGTCTCCCCAGGCCGCGTGCGGGGGTCTCCCCATCGCTCGTTCATTAAGGTCTCGCGTGTGTGGGAGGGCGGCAACCCTGTCGCCTGTATAAGCATGCGTGTGGCTGGCGTGGAAGTGCGGTGCGCGGGGATGCAAGCTTTGTGCGAACTTTTTCTCCACCCCCCTTGAGCCCCCGAACTCGACTCTCTCGTTCACCCCATCTTTGTTGAACTGGCATTGGGATTCGACGCTCCCATTGCGCTCCAACCCGCGCCCGGTCTCCCCAGGCCGCGTGCGGGGGTCTCCCCATCGCTCGTTCATTAAGGTCTCGCGTGTGTGGGAGGGCGGCAACCCTGTCGCCTGTATAAGCATGCGTGTGGCTGGCGTGGAAGTGCGGTGCGCGGGGATGCAAGCCTTGTGCGAACTTTTTCTCCACCCCCCTTGAGCCCTCGAACCCGACTCTCTCGTTCACCCCCTCTTCTTTGTTGAGCTGGCATTGGGATTCGATCGTCCCATTGCGTTCCAACCCGCGCCCGGTCTCCCCAGGCCGCGTGCGGGGGTCTCCCCATCGCTCGTTCATTAAGGTCTCGCGTGTGTGGGAGGGCGGCAACCCTGTCGCCTGTATAAGCATGCGTGTGGCTGGCGTGGAAGTGCGGTGCGCGGGGATGCAAGCCTTGTGCGAACTTTTTCTCCACCCCCCTTGAGCCCTCGAACCTGACTCTCTCGTTCACCCCCTCTTCTTTGTTGAGCTGGCATTGGGATTCGATCGTCCCATTGCGTTCCAACCCGCGCCCGGTCTCCCCAGGCCGCGTGCGGGGGTCTCCCCATCGCTCGTTCATTAAGGTCTCGCGTGTGTGGGAGGGCGGCAACCCTGTCGCCTGTA
>JAIUCV010000065.1:207469-209969 GCA_026724425.1 Erythrophleum ivorense
ATCCAATTTGGTTTTTTGGGTTGGCATCATTGCCCCATGGGGCCTTGAGGAAAATGGAAGAGTTTGGCACGGGGGAACTCGCCCCGGGCAAAAGTTGGCACGGGGCCACTCGCTCACGGCTTGCCCGCGGGCAAGTTTGAGGGGGGGCGTATGTGCCAAGTGAAAATCCGCGTGATCCAATTTGGTTTTTTGGGTTTGCATCATTGCCCCATGGGGCCTTGAGGAAAATGGAAGAGTTTGGCACGGGGGAACCCGCCCCGGGCAAAAGTTGGCACGGGGCCACTCGCTCACGGCTTGCCCGCGGGCAAGTCCGAGGGGGGGCGTATGTGCCAAGTGAAAATCCGCGTGATCCAATTTGGTTTTTTGGGTTGGCATCATTGCCCCATGGCACCTTGAGGAAAATGGAAGAGTTTGGCACGGGGGAACTCGCCCCGGGCAAAAGTTGGCACGGGGCCACTCGCTCACGGCTTGCCCGCGGGCAAGTTTGAGGGGGGGCGTATGTGCCAAGTGAAAATCCGCGTGATCCAATTTGGTTTTTTGGGTTGGCATCATTGCCCCACGCCACCTTGGGCACAATGGTGGAGTTTGGCACAAGAGAACTTGCCCCGGGCAAGAGTCGGTATCCTTGGCACTTGCTCACGGGTTGCCCGCGGCTTGCCCGGATCGCTCCAAAATGGTTGTGCCCGTACCAAATTAAAATCCACTCGATCCATTTTGGATTTTTTGATTTGTATGATTGCCATAGGGCCCCAAGAGGATGTTGGAGCCGCCGCCCGCCCGAGACGGCCGCCGGCGGTGGCCGCTTGGGTGGCTTTTTGCCTAAGAAGGAAAAAATTCAAAAAATATTGTACGAGTGTCCAAAAATTATGAAATTTTGCGAGGAGGGAGATCTCATCAATCTAAGCATGCCTACAAAAAATCGTGCAAAAATTCGATCTCTAGGTCCAAAAAAAAACTTGTGCTAGCTGGCGAAAATGTATATCTCTTCCTGCCAGGATGGAAAGGGTGCGTTTTGCTCTTTAGGGGGGAAGGCTCTCTTGGTGCCATGCTCACCCCCCCTGCACCCCCAACCTTGCCACGCACCTTATGGGTGCAAGCAAGGGGAAGGGGTGGCCCGAGCATGGCACCACAAGTGGCCGGCCACCGCCCGCCGCCGGGCATCCTCCGGCGGCCGGCCGGCCACTTTTTCCGGCGACCCCCAAAATGTGTGGGCAAGTGAATCGAGATGGAATTTGACGGATTTTAAGGGGGTTGCCGGAAGTCGCGACGAGTTTATTGGGCTCCAACCCGCACCCGGTCATTCGTGGCCGCTTGCGGGGATCTTCCCATCGCTCCATCCCCGAGGTACCATGTGGGTGGTGGCGTGCGGTGTGCGAAGGTAATCCGTGGAAACTACATTTGTTGCTCCCCCCCTCCAGTTGATCTCGTTGTTGCTCCTCCCCCCTCCAGACGATCTCATTTCATTTCTCGCCACTTTGTTGACCTGTCATTGGGATCCAACCCCCCTTCGATGATCCCATTGCGCTCCAACCCGCGCCCGGTCTCCCCAGGCCGCGTGCGGGGGTCTCCCCATCGCTCGTTCATTAAGGTCTCGCGTGTGTGGGAGGGCGGCAACCCTGTCGCCTGTATAAGCATGCGTGTGGCTGGCGTGGAAGTGCGGTGCGCGGGGATGCAAGCTTTGTGCGAACTTTTTCTCCACCCCCCTTGAGCCCCCGAACTCGACTCTCTCGTTCACCCCATCTTTGTTGAACTGGCATTGGGATTCGACGCTCCCATTGCGCTCCAACCCGCGCCCGGTCTCCCCAGGCCGCGTGCGGGGGTCTCCCCATCGCTCGTTCATTAAGGTCTCGCGTGTGTGGGAGGGCGGCAACCCTGTCGCCTGTATAAGCATGCGTGTGGCTGGCGTGGAAGTGCGGTGCGCGGGGATGCAAGCTTTGTGCGAACTTTTTCTCCACCCCCCTTGAGCCCCCGAACTCGACTCTCTCGTTCACCCCATCTTTGTTGAACTGGCATTGGGATTCGACGCTCCCATTGCGCTCCAACCCGCGCCCGGTCTCCCCAGGCCGCGTGCGGGGGTCTCCCCATCGCTCGTTCATTAAGGTCTCGCGTGTGTGGGAGGGCGGCAACCCTGTCGCCTGTATAAGCATGCGTGTGGCTGGCGTGGAAGTGCGGTGCGCGGGGATGCAAGCCTTGTGCGAACTTTTTCTCCACCCCCCTTGAGCCCTCGAACCCGACTCTCTCGTTCACCCCCTCTTCTTTGTTGAGCTGGCATTGGGATTCGATCGTCCCATTGCGTTCCAACCCGCGCCCGGTCTCCCCAGGCCGCGTGCGGGGGTCTCCCCATCGCTCGTTCATTAAGGTCTCGCGTGTGTGGGAGGGCGGCAACCCTGTCGCCTGTATAAGCATGCGTGTGGCTGGCGTGGAAGTGCGGTGCGCGGGGATGCAAGCCTTGTGCGAACTTTTTCTCCACCCCCCTTGAGCCCTCGAACCTGACTCTCTC
>JAIUCV010000065.1:219969-222469 GCA_026724425.1 Erythrophleum ivorense
TGGGTTGGCATCATTGCCCCATGGCACCTTGAGGAAAATGGAAGAGTTTGGCACGGGGGAACTCGCCCCGGGCAAAAGTTGGCACGGGGCCACTCGCTCACGGCTTGCCCGCGGGCAAGTTTGAGGGGGGGCGTATGTGCCAAGTGAAAATCCGCGTGATCCAATTTGGTTTTTTGGGTTGGCATCATTGCCCCACGCCACCTTGGGCACAATGGTGGAGTTTGGCACAAGAGAACTTGCCCCGGGCAAGAGTCGGTATCCTTGGCACTTGCTCACGGGTTGCCCGCGGCTTGCCCGGATCGCTCCAAAATGGTTGTGCCCGTACCAAATTAAAATCCACTCGATCCATTTTGGATTTTTTGATTTGTATGATTGCCATAGGGCCCCAAGAGGATGTTGGAGCCGCCGCCCGCCCGAGACGGCCGCCGGCGGTGGCCGCTTGGGTGGCTTTTTGCCTAAGAAGGAAAAAATTCAAAAAATATTGTACGAGTGTCCAAAAATTATGAAATTTTGCGAGGAGGGAGATCTCATCAATCTAAGCATGCCTACAAAAAATCGTGCAAAAATTCGATCTCTAGGTCCAAAAAAAAACTTGTGCTAGCTGGCGAAAATGTATATCTCTTCCTGCCAGGATGGAAAGGGTGCGTTTTGCTCTTTAGGGGGGAAGGCTCTCTTGGTGCCATGCTCACCCCCCCTGCACCCCCAACCTTGCCACGCACCTTATGGGTGCAAGCAAGGGGAAGGGGTGGCCCGAGCATGGCACCACAAGTGGCCGGCCACCGCCCGCCGCCGGGCATCCTCCGGCGGCCGGCCGGCCACTTTTTCCGGCGACCCCCAAAATGTGTGGGCAAGTGAATCGAGATGGAATTTGACGGATTTTAAGGGGGTTGCCGGAAGTCGCGACGAGTTTATTGGGCTCCAACCCGCACCCGGTCATTCGTGGCCGCTTGCGGGGATCTTCCCATCGCTCCATCCCCGAGGTACCATGTGGGTGGTGGCGTGCGGTGTGCGAAGGTAATCCGTGGAAACTACATTTGTTGCTCCCCCCCTCCAGTTGATCTCGTTGTTGCTCCTCCCCCCTCCAGACGATCTCATTTCATTTCTCGCCACTTTGTTGACCTGTCATTGGGATCCAACCCCCCTTCGATGATCCCATTGCGCTCCAACCCGCGCCCGGTCTCCCCAGGCCGCGTGCGGGGGTCTCCCCATCGCTCGTTCATTAAGGTCTCGCGTGTGTGGGAGGGCGGCAACCCTGTCGCCTGTATAAGCATGCGTGTGGCTGGCGTGGAAGTGCGGTGCGCGGGGATGCAAGCTTTGTGCGAACTTTTTCTCCACCCCCCTTGAGCCCCCGAACTCGACTCTCTCGTTCACCCCATCTTTGTTGAACTGGCATTGGGATTCGACGCTCCCATTGCGCTCCAACCCGCGCCCGGTCTCCCCAGGCCGCGTGCGGGGGTCTCCCCATCGCTCGTTCATTAAGGTCTCGCGTGTGTGGGAGGGCGGCAACCCTGTCGCCTGTATAAGCATGCGTGTGGCTGGCGTGGAAGTGCGGTGCGCGGGGATGCAAGCTTTGTGCGAACTTTTTCTCCACCCCCCTTGAGCCCCCGAACTCGACTCTCTCGTTCACCCCATCTTTGTTGAACTGGCATTGGGATTCGACGCTCCCATTGCGCTCCAACCCGCGCCCGGTCTCCCCAGGCCGCGTGCGGGGGTCTCCCCATCGCTCGTTCATTAAGGTCTCGCGTGTGTGGGAGGGCGGCAACCCTGTCGCCTGTATAAGCATGCGTGTGGCTGGCGTGGAAGTGCGGTGCGCGGGGATGCAAGCCTTGTGCGAACTTTTTCTCCACCCCCCTTGAGCCCTCGAACCCGACTCTCTCGTTCACCCCCTCTTCTTTGTTGAGCTGGCATTGGGATTCGATCGTCCCATTGCGTTCCAACCCGCGCCCGGTCTCCCCAGGCCGCGTGCGGGGGTCTCCCCATCGCTCGTTCATTAAGGTCTCGCGTGTGTGGGAGGGCGGCAACCCTGTCGCCTGTATAAGCATGCGTGTGGCTGGCGTGGAAGTGCGGTGCGCGGGGATGCAAGCCTTGTGCGAACTTTTTCTCCACCCCCCTTGAGCCCTCGAACCTGACTCTCTCGTTCACCCCCTCTTCTTTGTTGAGCTGGCATTGGGATTCGATCGTCCCATTGCGTTCCAACCCGCGCCCGGTCTCCCCAGGCCGCGTGCGGGGGTCTCCCCATCGCTCGTTCATTAAGGTCTCGCGTGTGTGGGAGGGCGGCAACCCTGTCGCCTGTATAAGCATGCGTGTGGCTGGCGTGGAAGTGCGGTGCGCGGGGATGCGATTGTTTTCGGACTTCCCCATCCGTTGTTTGTTGCTCCGCCGGTTGACCCCTTCTCATTTCCTCCCCTTGAGCCCTTGACTCCCTCGTTTACCCCCTTGAAGCCCTTGACTCCCTCGTTTACCCCCTTGAAGCCCTTGACTCCCTTGTTTTACCCCCTTG
>JAIUCV010000065.1:242469-244969 GCA_026724425.1 Erythrophleum ivorense
GCCAAGTGAAAATCCGCGTGATCCAATTTGGTTTTTTGGGTTTGCATCATTGCCCCATGGGGCCTTGAGGAAAATGGAAGAGTTTGGCACGGGGGAACTCGCCCCGGGCAAAAGTTGGCACGGGGCCACTCGCTCACGGCTTGCCCGCGGGCAAGTTTGAGGGGGGCGTATGTGCCAAGTGAAAATCCGCGTGATCCAATTTGATTTTTTGGGTTGGCATCATTGCCCCATGGGGCCTTGAGGAAAATGGAAGAGTTTGGCACAGGGGAACCCGCCCCGGGCAAAAGTTGGCACGGGGCCACTCGCTCACGGCTTGCCCGCGGGCAAGTCCGAGGGGGGGCGTATGTGCCAAGTGAAAATCCGCGTGATCCAATTTGGTTTTTTGGGTTGGCATCATTGCCCCATGGGGCCTTGAGGAAAATGGAAGAGTTTGGCACGGGGGAACTCGCCCCGGGCAAAAGTTGGCACGGGGCCACTCGCTCACGGCTTGCCCGCGGGCAAGTTTGAGGGGGGGCGTATGTGCCAAGTGAAAATCCGCGTGATCCAATTTGGTTTTTTGGGTTGGCATCATTGCCCCATGGGGCCTTGAGGAAAATGGAAGAGTTTGGCACGGGGGAACCCGCCCCGGGCAAAAGTTGGCACGGGGCCACTCGCTCACGGCTTGCCCGCGGGCAAGTCCGAGGGGGGGCGTATGTGCCAAGTGAAAATCCGCGTGATCCAATTTGGTTTTTTGGGTTGGCATCATTGCCCCATGGCACCTTGAGGAAAATGGAAGAGTTTGGCACGGGGGAACTCGCCCCGGGCAAAAGTTGGCACGGGGCCACTCGCTCACGGCTTGCCCGCGGGCAAGTTTGAGGGGGGCGTATGTGCCAAGTGAAAATCCGCGTGATCCAATTTGGTTTTTTGGGTTGGCATCATTGCCCCATGGGGCCTTGAGGAAAATGGAAGAGTTTGGCACGGGGGAACTCGCCCCGGGCAAAAGTTGGCACGGGGCCACTCGCTCACGGCTTGCCCGCGGGCGAGTTTGAGGGGGGGCGTATGTGCCAAGTGAAAATCCGCGTGATCCAATTTGGTTTTTTGGGTTTGCATCATTGCCCCATGGGGCCTTGAGGAAAATGGAAGAGTTTGGCACGGGGGAACCCGCCCCGGGCAAAAGTTGGCACGGGGCCACTCGCTCACGGCTTGCCCGCGGGCAAGTCCGAGGGGGGGCGTATGTGCCAAGTGAAAATCCGCGTGATCCAATTTGGTTTTTTGGGTTGGCATCATTGCCCCATGGCACCTTGAGGAAAATGGAAGAGTTTGGCACGGGGGAACTCGCCCCGGGCAAAAGTTGGCACGGGGCCACTCGCTCACGGCTTGCCCGCGGGCAAGTTTGAGGGGGGCGTATGTGCCAAGTGAAAATCCGCGTGATCCAATTTGGTTTTTTGGGTTGGCATCATTGCCCCATGGGGCCTTGAGGAAAATGGAAGAGTTTGGCACGGGGGAACTCGCCCCGGGCAAAAGTTGGCACGGGGCCACTCGCTCACGGCTTGCCCGCGGGCAAGTTTGAGGGGGGGCGTATGTGCCAAGTGAAAATCCGCGTGATCCAATTTGGTTTTTTGGGTTTGCATCATTGCCCCATGGGGCCTTGAGGAAAATGGAAGAGTTTGGCACGGGGGAACCCGCCCCGGGCAAAAGTTGGCACGGGGCCACTCGCTCACGGCTTGCCCGCGGGCAAGTCCGAGGGGGGGCGTATGTGCCAAGTGAAAATCCGCGTGATCCAATTTGGTTTTTTGGGTTGGCATCATTGCCCCATGGCACCTTGAGGAAAATGGAAGAGTTTGGCACGGGGGAACTCGCCCCGGGCAAAAGTTGGCACGGGGCCACTCGCTCACGGCTTGCCCGCGGGCAAGTTTGAGGGGGGGCGTATGTGCCAAGTGAAAATCCGCGTGATCCAATTTGGTTTTTTGGGTTGGCATCATTGCCCCACGCCACCTTGGGCACAATGGTGGAGTTTGGCACAAGAGAACTTGCCCCGGGCAAGAGTCGGTATCCTTGGCACTTGCTCACGGGTTGCCCGCGGCTTGCCCGGATCGCTCCAAAATGGTTGTGCCCGTACCAAATTAAAATCCACTCGATCCATTTTGGATTTTTTGATTTGTATGATTGCCATAGGGCCCCAAGAGGATGTTGGAGCCGCCGCCCGCCCGAGACGGCCGCCGGCGGTGGCCGCTTGGGTGGCTTTTTGCCTAAGAAGGAAAAAATTCAAAAAATATTGTACGAGTGTCCAAAAATTATGAAATTTTGCGAGGAGGGAGATCTCATCAATCTAAGCATGCCTACAAAAAATCGTGCAAAAATTCGATCTCTAGGTCCAAAAAAAAACTTGTGCTAGCTGGCGAAAATGTATATCTCTTCCTGCCAGGATGGAAAGGGTGCGTTTTGCTCTTTAGGGGGGAAGGCTCTCTTGGTGCCATGCTCACCCCCCCTGCACCCCCAACCTTGCCACGCACCTTATGGG
>JAIUCV010000065.1:254969-257469 GCA_026724425.1 Erythrophleum ivorense
CGTGATCCAATTTGGTTTTTTGGGTTGGCATCATTGCCCCATGGGGCCTTGAGGAAAATGGAAGAGTTTGGCACGGGGGAACTCGCCCCGGGCAAAAGTTGGCACGGGGCCACTCGCTCACGGCTTGCCCGCGGGCAAGTTTGAGGGGGGGCGTATGTGCCAAGTGAAAATCCGCGTGATCCAATTTGGTTTTTTGGGTTGGCATCATTGCCCCATGGGGCCTTGAGGAAAATGGAAGAGTTTGGCACGGGGGAACCCGCCCCGGGCAAAAGTTGGCACGGGGCCACTCGCTCACGGCTTGCCCGCGGGCAAGTCCGAGGGGGGGCGTATGTGCCAAGTGAAAATCCGCGTGATCCAATTTGGTTTTTTGGGTTGGCATCATTGCCCCATGGCACCTTGAGGAAAATGGAAGAGTTTGGCACGGGGGAACTCGCCCCGGGCAAAAGTTGGCACGGGGCCACTCGCTCACGGCTTGCCCGCGGGCAAGTTTGAGGGGGGCGTATGTGCCAAGTGAAAATCCGCGTGATCCAATTTGGTTTTTTGGGTTGGCATCATTGCCCCATGGGGCCTTGAGGAAAATGGAAGAGTTTGGCACGGGGGAACTCGCCCCGGGCAAAAGTTGGCACGGGGCCACTCGCTCACGGCTTGCCCGCGGGCGAGTTTGAGGGGGGGCGTATGTGCCAAGTGAAAATCCGCGTGATCCAATTTGGTTTTTTGGGTTTGCATCATTGCCCCATGGGGCCTTGAGGAAAATGGAAGAGTTTGGCACGGGGGAACCCGCCCCGGGCAAAAGTTGGCACGGGGCCACTCGCTCACGGCTTGCCCGCGGGCAAGTCCGAGGGGGGGCGTATGTGCCAAGTGAAAATCCGCGTGATCCAATTTGGTTTTTTGGGTTGGCATCATTGCCCCATGGCACCTTGAGGAAAATGGAAGAGTTTGGCACGGGGGAACTCGCCCCGGGCAAAAGTTGGCACGGGGCCACTCGCTCACGGCTTGCCCGCGGGCAAGTTTGAGGGGGGCGTATGTGCCAAGTGAAAATCCGCGTGATCCAATTTGGTTTTTTGGGTTGGCATCATTGCCCCATGGGGCCTTGAGGAAAATGGAAGAGTTTGGCACGGGGGAACTCGCCCCGGGCAAAAGTTGGCACGGGGCCACTCGCTCACGGCTTGCCCGCGGGCAAGTTTGAGGGGGGGCGTATGTGCCAAGTGAAAATCCGCGTGATCCAATTTGGTTTTTTGGGTTGGCATCATTGCCCCACGCCACCTTGGGCACAATGGTGGAGTTTGGCACAAGAGAACTTGCCCCGGGCAAGAGTCGGTATCCTTGGCACTTGCTCACGGGTTGCCCGCGGCTTGCCCGGATCGCTCCAAAATGGTTGTGCCCGTACCAAATTAAAATCCACTCGATCCATTTTGGATTTTTTGATTTGTATGATTGCCATAGGGCCCCAAGAGGATGTTGGAGCCGCCGCCCGCCCGAGACGGCCGCCGGCGGTGGCCGCTTGGGTGGCTTTTTGCCTAAGAAGGAAAAAATTCAAAAAATATTGTACGAGTGTCCAAAAATTATGAAATTTTGCGAGGAGGGAGATCTCATCAATCTAAGCATGCCTACAAAAAATCGTGCAAAAATTCGATCTCTAGGTCCAAAAAAAAACTTGTGCTAGCTGGCGAAAATGTATATCTCTTCCTGCCAGGATGGAAAGGGTGCGTTTTGCTCTTTAGGGGGGAAGGCTCTCTTGGTGCCATGCTCACCCCCCCTGCACCCCCAACCTTGCCACGCACCTTATGGGTGCAAGCAAGGGGAAGGGGTGGCCCGAGCATGGCACCACAAGTGGCCGGCCACCGCCCGCCGCCGGGCATCCTCCGGCGGCCGGCCGGCCACTTTTTCCGGCGACCCCCAAAATGTGTGGGCAAGTGAATCGAGATGGAATTTGACGGATTTTAAGGGGGTTGCCGGAAGTCGCGACGAGTTTATTGGGCTCCAACCCGCACCCGGTCATTCGTGGCCGCTTGCGGGGATCTTCCCATCGCTCCATCCCCGAGGTACCATGTGGGTGGTGGCGTGCGGTGTGCGAAGGTAATCCGTGGAAACTACATTTGTTGCTCCCCCCCTCCAGTTGATCTCGTTGTTGCTCCTCCCCCCTCCAGACGATCTCATTTCATTTCTCGCCACTTTGTTGACCTGTCATTGGGATCCAACCCCCCTTCGATGATCCCATTGCGCTCCAACCCGCGCCCGGTCTCCCCAGGCCGCGTGCGGGGGTCTCCCCATCGCTCGTTCATTAAGGTCTCGCGTGTGTGGGAGGGCGGCAACCCTGTCGCCTGTATAAGCATGCGTGTGGCTGGCGTGGAAGTGCGGTGCGCGGGGATGCAAGCTTTGTGCGAACTTTTTCTCCACCCCCCTTGAGCCCCCGAACTCGACTCTCTCGTTCACCCCATCTTTGTTGAACTGGCATTGGGATTCGACGCTCCCATTGCGCTCCAACCCGCGCCCGGTCTCC
>JAIUCV010000065.1:267469-269969 GCA_026724425.1 Erythrophleum ivorense
TTTTTGGGTTTGCATCATTGCCCCATGGGGCCTTGAGGAAAATGGAAGAGTTTGGCACGGGGGAACCCGCCCCGGGCAAAAGTTGGCACGGGGCCACTCGCTCACGGCTTGCCCGCGGGCAAGTCCGAGGGGGGGCGTATGTGCCAAGTGAAAATCCGCGTGATCCAATTTGGTTTTTTGGGTTGGCATCATTGCCCCATGGCACCTTGAGGAAAATGGAAGAGTTTGGCACGGGGGAACTCGCCCCGGGCAAAAGTTGGCACGGGGCCACTCGCTCACGGCTTGCCCGCGGGCAAGTTTGAGGGGGGCGTATGTGCCAAGTGAAAATCCGCGTGATCCAATTTGGTTTTTTGGGTTGGCATCATTGCCCCATGGGGCCTTGAGGAAAATGGAAGAGTTTGGCACGGGGGAACTCGCCCCGGGCAAAAGTTGGCACGGGGCCACTCGCTCACGGCTTGCCCGCGGGCAAGTTTGAGGGGGGGCGTATGTGCCAAGTGAAAATCCGCGTGATCCAATTTGGTTTTTTGGGTTTGCATCATTGCCCCATGGGGCCTTGAGGAAAATGGAAGAGTTTGGCACGGGGGAACCCGCCCCGGGCAAAAGTTGGCACGGGGCCACTCGCTCACGGCTTGCCCGCGGGCAAGTCCGAGGGGGGGCGTATGTGCCAAGTGAAAATCCGCGTGATCCAATTTGGTTTTTTGGGTTGGCATCATTGCCCCATGGCACCTTGAGGAAAATGGAAGAGTTTGGCACGGGGGAACTCGCCCCGGGCAAAAGTTGGCACGGGGCCACTCGCTCACGGCTTGCCCGCGGGCAAGTTTGAGGGGGGGCGTATGTGCCAAGTGAAAATCCGCGTGATCCAATTTGGTTTTTTGGGTTGGCATCATTGCCCCACGCCACCTTGGGCACAATGGTGGAGTTTGGCACAAGAGAACTTGCCCCGGGCAAGAGTCGGTATCCTTGGCACTTGCTCACGGGTTGCCCGCGGCTTGCCCGGATCGCTCCAAAATGGTTGTGCCCGTACCAAATTAAAATCCACTCGATCCATTTTGGATTTTTTGATTTGTATGATTGCCATAGGGCCCCAAGAGGATGTTGGAGCCGCCGCCCGCCCGAGACGGCCGCCGGCGGTGGCCGCTTGGGTGGCTTTTTGCCTAAGAAGGAAAAAATTCAAAAAATATTGTACGAGTGTCCAAAAATTATGAAATTTTGCGAGGAGGGAGATCTCATCAATCTAAGCATGCCTACAAAAAATCGTGCAAAAATTCGATCTCTAGGTCCAAAAAAAAACTTGTGCTAGCTGGCGAAAATGTATATCTCTTCCTGCCAGGATGGAAAGGGTGCGTTTTGCTCTTTAGGGGGGAAGGCTCTCTTGGTGCCATGCTCACCCCCCCTGCACCCCCAACCTTGCCACGCACCTTATGGGTGCAAGCAAGGGGAAGGGGTGGCCCGAGCATGGCACCACAAGTGGCCGGCCACCGCCCGCCGCCGGGCATCCTCCGGCGGCCGGCCGGCCACTTTTTCCGGCGACCCCCAAAATGTGTGGGCAAGTGAATCGAGATGGAATTTGACGGATTTTAAGGGGGTTGCCGGAAGTCGCGACGAGTTTATTGGGCTCCAACCCGCACCCGGTCATTCGTGGCCGCTTGCGGGGATCTTCCCATCGCTCCATCCCCGAGGTACCATGTGGGTGGTGGCGTGCGGTGTGCGAAGGTAATCCGTGGAAACTACATTTGTTGCTCCCCCCCTCCAGTTGATCTCGTTGTTGCTCCTCCCCCCTCCAGACGATCTCATTTCATTTCTCGCCACTTTGTTGACCTGTCATTGGGATCCAACCCCCCTTCGATGATCCCATTGCGCTCCAACCCGCGCCCGGTCTCCCCAGGCCGCGTGCGGGGGTCTCCCCATCGCTCGTTCATTAAGGTCTCGCGTGTGTGGGAGGGCGGCAACCCTGTCGCCTGTATAAGCATGCGTGTGGCTGGCGTGGAAGTGCGGTGCGCGGGGATGCAAGCTTTGTGCGAACTTTTTCTCCACCCCCCTTGAGCCCCCGAACTCGACTCTCTCGTTCACCCCATCTTTGTTGAACTGGCATTGGGATTCGACGCTCCCATTGCGCTCCAACCCGCGCCCGGTCTCCCCAGGCCGCGTGCGGGGGTCTCCCCATCGCTCGTTCATTAAGGTCTCGCGTGTGTGGGAGGGCGGCAACCCTGTCGCCTGTATAAGCATGCGTGTGGCTGGCGTGGAAGTGCGGTGCGCGGGGATGCAAGCTTTGTGCGAACTTTTTCTCCACCCCCCTTGAGCCCCCGAACTCGACTCTCTCGTTCACCCCATCTTTGTTGAACTGGCATTGGGATTCGACGCTCCCATTGCGCTCCAACCCGCGCCCGGTCTCCCCAGGCCGCGTGCGGGGGTCTCCCCATCGCTCGTTCATTAAGGTCTCGCGTGTGTGGGAGGGCGGCAACCCTGTCGCCTGTATAAGCATGCGTGTGGCTGGCGTGGA
>JAIUCV010000065.1:279969-282469 GCA_026724425.1 Erythrophleum ivorense
ATTGCCCCATGGGGCCTTGAGGAAAATGGAAGAGTTTGGCACGGGGGAACTCGCCCCGGGCAAAAGTTGGCACGGGGCCACTCGCTCACGGCTTGCCCGCGGGCAAGTTTGAGGGGGGGCGTATGTGCCAAGTGAAAATCCGCGTGATCCAATTTGGTTTTTTGGGTTTGCATCATTGCCCCATGGGGCCTTGAGGAAAATGGAAGAGTTTGGCACGGGGGAACCCGCCCCGGGCAAAAGTTGGCACGGGGCCACTCGCTCACGGCTTGCCCGCGGGCAAGTCCGAGGGGGGGCGTATGTGCCAAGTGAAAATCCGCGTGATCCAATTTGGTTTTTTGGGTTGGCATCATTGCCCCATGGCACCTTGAGGAAAATGGAAGAGTTTGGCACGGGGGAACTCGCCCCGGGCAAAAGTTGGCACGGGGCCACTCGCTCACGGCTTGCCCGCGGGCAAGTTTGAGGGGGGGCGTATGTGCCAAGTGAAAATCCGCGTGATCCAATTTGGTTTTTTGGGTTGGCATCATTGCCCCACGCCACCTTGGGCACAATGGTGGAGTTTGGCACAAGAGAACTTGCCCCGGGCAAGAGTCGGTATCCTTGGCACTTGCTCACGGGTTGCCCGCGGCTTGCCCGGATCGCTCCAAAATGGTTGTGCCCGTACCAAATTAAAATCCACTCGATCCATTTTGGATTTTTTGATTTGTATGATTGCCATAGGGCCCCAAGAGGATGTTGGAGCCGCCGCCCGCCCGAGACGGCCGCCGGCGGTGGCCGCTTGGGTGGCTTTTTGCCTAAGAAGGAAAAAATTCAAAAAATATTGTACGAGTGTCCAAAAATTATGAAATTTTGCGAGGAGGGAGATCTCATCAATCTAAGCATGCCTACAAAAAATCGTGCAAAAATTCGATCTCTAGGTCCAAAAAAAAACTTGTGCTAGCTGGCGAAAATGTATATCTCTTCCTGCCAGGATGGAAAGGGTGCGTTTTGCTCTTTAGGGGGGAAGGCTCTCTTGGTGCCATGCTCACCCCCCCTGCACCCCCAACCTTGCCACGCACCTTATGGGTGCAAGCAAGGGGAAGGGGTGGCCCGAGCATGGCACCACAAGTGGCCGGCCACCGCCCGCCGCCGGGCATCCTCCGGCGGCCGGCCGGCCACTTTTTCCGGCGACCCCCAAAATGTGTGGGCAAGTGAATCGAGATGGAATTTGACGGATTTTAAGGGGGTTGCCGGAAGTCGCGACGAGTTTATTGGGCTCCAACCCGCACCCGGTCATTCGTGGCCGCTTGCGGGGATCTTCCCATCGCTCCATCCCCGAGGTACCATGTGGGTGGTGGCGTGCGGTGTGCGAAGGTAATCCGTGGAAACTACATTTGTTGCTCCCCCCCTCCAGTTGATCTCGTTGTTGCTCCTCCCCCCTCCAGACGATCTCATTTCATTTCTCGCCACTTTGTTGACCTGTCATTGGGATCCAACCCCCCTTCGATGATCCCATTGCGCTCCAACCCGCGCCCGGTCTCCCCAGGCCGCGTGCGGGGGTCTCCCCATCGCTCGTTCATTAAGGTCTCGCGTGTGTGGGAGGGCGGCAACCCTGTCGCCTGTATAAGCATGCGTGTGGCTGGCGTGGAAGTGCGGTGCGCGGGGATGCAAGCTTTGTGCGAACTTTTTCTCCACCCCCCTTGAGCCCCCGAACTCGACTCTCTCGTTCACCCCATCTTTGTTGAACTGGCATTGGGATTCGACGCTCCCATTGCGCTCCAACCCGCGCCCGGTCTCCCCAGGCCGCGTGCGGGGGTCTCCCCATCGCTCGTTCATTAAGGTCTCGCGTGTGTGGGAGGGCGGCAACCCTGTCGCCTGTATAAGCATGCGTGTGGCTGGCGTGGAAGTGCGGTGCGCGGGGATGCAAGCTTTGTGCGAACTTTTTCTCCACCCCCCTTGAGCCCCCGAACTCGACTCTCTCGTTCACCCCATCTTTGTTGAACTGGCATTGGGATTCGACGCTCCCATTGCGCTCCAACCCGCGCCCGGTCTCCCCAGGCCGCGTGCGGGGGTCTCCCCATCGCTCGTTCATTAAGGTCTCGCGTGTGTGGGAGGGCGGCAACCCTGTCGCCTGTATAAGCATGCGTGTGGCTGGCGTGGAAGTGCGGTGCGCGGGGATGCAAGCCTTGTGCGAACTTTTTCTCCACCCCCCTTGAGCCCTCGAACCCGACTCTCTCGTTCACCCCCTCTTCTTTGTTGAGCTGGCATTGGGATTCGATCGTCCCATTGCGTTCCAACCCGCGCCCGGTCTCCCCAGGCCGCGTGCGGGGGTCTCCCCATCGCTCGTTCATTAAGGTCTCGCGTGTGTGGGAGGGCGGCAACCCTGTCGCCTGTATAAGCATGCGTGTGGCTGGCGTGGAAGTGCGGTGCGCGGGGATGCAAGCCTTGTGCGAACTTTTTCTCCACCCCCCTTGAGCCCTCGAACCTGACTCTCTCGTTCACACCCCTCTTCTTTGTTGAGCTG
>JAIUCV010000065.1:292469-294969 GCA_026724425.1 Erythrophleum ivorense
CCTTGAGGAAAATGGAAGAGTTTGGCACGGGGGAACTCGCCCCGGGCAAAAGTTGGCACGGGGCCACTCGCTCACGGCTTGCCCGCGGGCAAGTTTGAGGGGGGGCGTATGTGCCAAGTGAAAATCCGCGTGATCCAATTTGGTTTTTTGGGTTGGCATCATTGCCCCACGCCACCTTGGGCACAATGGTGGAGTTTGGCACAAGAGAACTTGCCCCGGGCAAGAGTCGGTATCCTTGGCACTTGCTCACGGGTTGCCCGCGGCTTGCCCGGATCGCTCCAAAATGGTTGTGCCCGTACCAAATTAAAATCCACTCGATCCATTTTGGATTTTTTGATTTGTATGATTGCCATAGGGCCCCAAGAGGATGTTGGAGCCGCCGCCCGCCCGAGACGGCCGCCGGCGGTGGCCGCTTGGGTGGCTTTTTGCCTAAGAAGGAAAAAATTCAAAAAATATTGTACGAGTGTCCAAAAATTATGAAATTTTGCGAGGAGGGAGATCTCATCAATCTAAGCATGCCTACAAAAAATCGTGCAAAAATTCGATCTCTAGGTCCAAAAAAAAACTTGTGCTAGCTGGCGAAAATGTATATCTCTTCCTGCCAGGATGGAAAGGGTGCGTTTTGCTCTTTAGGGGGGAAGGCTCTCTTGGTGCCATGCTCACCCCCCCTGCACCCCCAACCTTGCCACGCACCTTATGGGTGCAAGCAAGGGGAAGGGGTGGCCCGAGCATGGCACCACAAGTGGCCGGCCACCGCCCGCCGCCGGGCATCCTCCGGCGGCCGGCCGGCCACTTTTTCCGGCGACCCCCAAAATGTGTGGGCAAGTGAATCGAGATGGAATTTGACGGATTTTAAGGGGGTTGCCGGAAGTCGCGACGAGTTTATTGGGCTCCAACCCGCACCCGGTCATTCGTGGCCGCTTGCGGGGATCTTCCCATCGCTCCATCCCCGAGGTACCATGTGGGTGGTGGCGTGCGGTGTGCGAAGGTAATCCGTGGAAACTACATTTGTTGCTCCCCCCCTCCAGTTGATCTCGTTGTTGCTCCTCCCCCCTCCAGACGATCTCATTTCATTTCTCGCCACTTTGTTGACCTGTCATTGGGATCCAACCCCCCTTCGATGATCCCATTGCGCTCCAACCCGCGCCCGGTCTCCCCAGGCCGCGTGCGGGGGTCTCCCCATCGCTCGTTCATTAAGGTCTCGCGTGTGTGGGAGGGCGGCAACCCTGTCGCCTGTATAAGCATGCGTGTGGCTGGCGTGGAAGTGCGGTGCGCGGGGATGCAAGCTTTGTGCGAACTTTTTCTCCACCCCCCTTGAGCCCCCGAACTCGACTCTCTCGTTCACCCCATCTTTGTTGAACTGGCATTGGGATTCGACGCTCCCATTGCGCTCCAACCCGCGCCCGGTCTCCCCAGGCCGCGTGCGGGGGTCTCCCCATCGCTCGTTCATTAAGGTCTCGCGTGTGTGGGAGGGCGGCAACCCTGTCGCCTGTATAAGCATGCGTGTGGCTGGCGTGGAAGTGCGGTGCGCGGGGATGCAAGCTTTGTGCGAACTTTTTCTCCACCCCCCTTGAGCCCCCGAACTCGACTCTCTCGTTCACCCCATCTTTGTTGAACTGGCATTGGGATTCGACGCTCCCATTGCGCTCCAACCCGCGCCCGGTCTCCCCAGGCCGCGTGCGGGGGTCTCCCCATCGCTCGTTCATTAAGGTCTCGCGTGTGTGGGAGGGCGGCAACCCTGTCGCCTGTATAAGCATGCGTGTGGCTGGCGTGGAAGTGCGGTGCGCGGGGATGCAAGCCTTGTGCGAACTTTTTCTCCACCCCCCTTGAGCCCTCGAACCCGACTCTCTCGTTCACCCCCTCTTCTTTGTTGAGCTGGCATTGGGATTCGATCGTCCCATTGCGTTCCAACCCGCGCCCGGTCTCCCCAGGCCGCGTGCGGGGGTCTCCCCATCGCTCGTTCATTAAGGTCTCGCGTGTGTGGGAGGGCGGCAACCCTGTCGCCTGTATAAGCATGCGTGTGGCTGGCGTGGAAGTGCGGTGCGCGGGGATGCAAGCCTTGTGCGAACTTTTTCTCCACCCCCCTTGAGCCCTCGAACCTGACTCTCTCGTTCACCCCCTCTTCTTTGTTGAGCTGGCATTGGGATTCGATCGTCCCATTGCGTTCCAACCCGCGCCCGGTCTCCCCAGGCCGCGTGCGGGGGTCTCCCCATCGCTCGTTCATTAAGGTCTCGCGTGTGTGGGAGGGCGGCAACCCTGTCGCCTGTATAAGCATGCGTGTGGCTGGCGTGGAAGTGCGGTGCGCGGGGATGCGATTGTTTTCGGACTTCCCCATCCGTTGTTTGTTGCTCCGCCGGTTGACCCCTTCTCATTTCCTCCCCTTGAGCCCTTGACTCCCTCGTTTACCCCCTTGAAGCCCTTGACTCCCTCGTTTACCCCCTTGAAGCCCTTGACTCCCTTGTTTTACCCCCTTGAGCCCCAGCACCTGACTTTCTCGTTT
>JAIUCV010000065.1:314969-317469 GCA_026724425.1 Erythrophleum ivorense
ATTTGGTTTTTTGGGTTTGCATCATTGCCCCATGGGGCCTTGAGGAAAATGGAAGAGTTTGGCACGGGGGAACTCGCCCCGGGCAAAAGTTGGCACGGGGCCACTCGCTCACGGCTTGCCCGCGGGCAAGTTTGAGGGGGGCGTATGTGCCAAGTGAAAATCCGCGTGATCCAATTTGATTTTTTGGGTTGGCATCATTGCCCCATGGGGCCTTGAGGAAAATGGAAGAGTTTGGCACAGGGGAACCCGCCCCGGGCAAAAGTTGGCACGGGGCCACTCGCTCACGGCTTGCCCGCGGGCAAGTCCGAGGGGGGGCGTATGTGCCAAGTGAAAATCCGCGTGATCCAATTTGGTTTTTTGGGTTGGCATCATTGCCCCATGGGGCCTTGAGGAAAATGGAAGAGTTTGGCACGGGGGAACTCGCCCCGGGCAAAAGTTGGCACGGGGCCACTCGCTCACGGCTTGCCCGCGGGCAAGTTTGAGGGGGGGCGTATGTGCCAAGTGAAAATCCGCGTGATCCAATTTGGTTTTTTGGGTTGGCATCATTGCCCCATGGGGCCTTGAGGAAAATGGAAGAGTTTGGCACGGGGGAACCCGCCCCGGGCAAAAGTTGGCACGGGGCCACTCGCTCACGGCTTGCCCGCGGGCAAGTCCGAGGGGGGGCGTATGTGCCAAGTGAAAATCCGCGTGATCCAATTTGGTTTTTTGGGTTGGCATCATTGCCCCATGGCACCTTGAGGAAAATGGAAGAGTTTGGCACGGGGGAACTCGCCCCGGGCAAAAGTTGGCACGGGGCCACTCGCTCACGGCTTGCCCGCGGGCAAGTTTGAGGGGGGCGTATGTGCCAAGTGAAAATCCGCGTGATCCAATTTGGTTTTTTGGGTTGGCATCATTGCCCCATGGGGCCTTGAGGAAAATGGAAGAGTTTGGCACGGGGGAACTCGCCCCGGGCAAAAGTTGGCACGGGGCCACTCGCTCACGGCTTGCCCGCGGGCGAGTTTGAGGGGGGGCGTATGTGCCAAGTGAAAATCCGCGTGATCCAATTTGGTTTTTTGGGTTTGCATCATTGCCCCATGGGGCCTTGAGGAAAATGGAAGAGTTTGGCACGGGGGAACCCGCCCCGGGCAAAAGTTGGCACGGGGCCACTCGCTCACGGCTTGCCCGCGGGCAAGTCCGAGGGGGGGCGTATGTGCCAAGTGAAAATCCGCGTGATCCAATTTGGTTTTTTGGGTTGGCATCATTGCCCCATGGCACCTTGAGGAAAATGGAAGAGTTTGGCACGGGGGAACTCGCCCCGGGCAAAAGTTGGCACGGGGCCACTCGCTCACGGCTTGCCCGCGGGCAAGTTTGAGGGGGGCGTATGTGCCAAGTGAAAATCCGCGTGATCCAATTTGGTTTTTTGGGTTGGCATCATTGCCCCATGGGGCCTTGAGGAAAATGGAAGAGTTTGGCACGGGGGAACTCGCCCCGGGCAAAAGTTGGCACGGGGCCACTCGCTCACGGCTTGCCCGCGGGCAAGTTTGAGGGGGGGCGTATGTGCCAAGTGAAAATCCGCGTGATCCAATTTGGTTTTTTGGGTTTGCATCATTGCCCCATGGGGCCTTGAGGAAAATGGAAGAGTTTGGCACGGGGGAACCCGCCCCGGGCAAAAGTTGGCACGGGGCCACTCGCTCACGGCTTGCCCGCGGGCAAGTCCGAGGGGGGGCGTATGTGCCAAGTGAAAATCCGCGTGATCCAATTTGGTTTTTTGGGTTGGCATCATTGCCCCATGGCACCTTGAGGAAAATGGAAGAGTTTGGCACGGGGGAACTCGCCCCGGGCAAAAGTTGGCACGGGGCCACTCGCTCACGGCTTGCCCGCGGGCAAGTTTGAGGGGGGGCGTATGTGCCAAGTGAAAATCCGCGTGATCCAATTTGGTTTTTTGGGTTGGCATCATTGCCCCACGCCACCTTGGGCACAATGGTGGAGTTTGGCACAAGAGAACTTGCCCCGGGCAAGAGTCGGTATCCTTGGCACTTGCTCACGGGTTGCCCGCGGCTTGCCCGGATCGCTCCAAAATGGTTGTGCCCGTACCAAATTAAAATCCACTCGATCCATTTTGGATTTTTTGATTTGTATGATTGCCATAGGGCCCCAAGAGGATGTTGGAGCCGCCGCCCGCCCGAGACGGCCGCCGGCGGTGGCCGCTTGGGTGGCTTTTTGCCTAAGAAGGAAAAAATTCAAAAAATATTGTACGAGTGTCCAAAAATTATGAAATTTTGCGAGGAGGGAGATCTCATCAATCTAAGCATGCCTACAAAAAATCGTGCAAAAATTCGATCTCTAGGTCCAAAAAAAAACTTGTGCTAGCTGGCGAAAATGTATATCTCTTCCTGCCAGGATGGAAAGGGTGCGTTTTGCTCTTTAGGGGGGAAGGCTCTCTTGGTGCCATGCTCACCCCCCCTGCACCCCCAACCTTGCCACGCACCTTATGGGTGCAAGCAAGGGGAAGGGGTGGCCC
>JAIUCV010000065.1:327469-329969 GCA_026724425.1 Erythrophleum ivorense
GGCATCATTGCCCCATGGGGCCTTGAGGAAAATGGAAGAGTTTGGCACGGGGGAACTCGCCCCGGGCAAAAGTTGGCACGGGGCCACTCGCTCACGGCTTGCCCGCGGGCAAGTTTGAGGGGGGGCGTATGTGCCAAGTGAAAATCCGCGTGATCCAATTTGGTTTTTTGGGTTGGCATCATTGCCCCATGGGGCCTTGAGGAAAATGGAAGAGTTTGGCACGGGGGAACCCGCCCCGGGCAAAAGTTGGCACGGGGCCACTCGCTCACGGCTTGCCCGCGGGCAAGTCCGAGGGGGGGCGTATGTGCCAAGTGAAAATCCGCGTGATCCAATTTGGTTTTTTGGGTTGGCATCATTGCCCCATGGCACCTTGAGGAAAATGGAAGAGTTTGGCACGGGGGAACTCGCCCCGGGCAAAAGTTGGCACGGGGCCACTCGCTCACGGCTTGCCCGCGGGCAAGTTTGAGGGGGGCGTATGTGCCAAGTGAAAATCCGCGTGATCCAATTTGGTTTTTTGGGTTGGCATCATTGCCCCATGGGGCCTTGAGGAAAATGGAAGAGTTTGGCACGGGGGAACTCGCCCCGGGCAAAAGTTGGCACGGGGCCACTCGCTCACGGCTTGCCCGCGGGCGAGTTTGAGGGGGGGCGTATGTGCCAAGTGAAAATCCGCGTGATCCAATTTGGTTTTTTGGGTTTGCATCATTGCCCCATGGGGCCTTGAGGAAAATGGAAGAGTTTGGCACGGGGGAACCCGCCCCGGGCAAAAGTTGGCACGGGGCCACTCGCTCACGGCTTGCCCGCGGGCAAGTCCGAGGGGGGGCGTATGTGCCAAGTGAAAATCCGCGTGATCCAATTTGGTTTTTTGGGTTGGCATCATTGCCCCATGGCACCTTGAGGAAAATGGAAGAGTTTGGCACGGGGGAACTCGCCCCGGGCAAAAGTTGGCACGGGGCCACTCGCTCACGGCTTGCCCGCGGGCAAGTTTGAGGGGGGCGTATGTGCCAAGTGAAAATCCGCGTGATCCAATTTGGTTTTTTGGGTTGGCATCATTGCCCCATGGGGCCTTGAGGAAAATGGAAGAGTTTGGCACGGGGGAACTCGCCCCGGGCAAAAGTTGGCACGGGGCCACTCGCTCACGGCTTGCCCGCGGGCAAGTTTGAGGGGGGGCGTATGTGCCAAGTGAAAATCCGCGTGATCCAATTTGGTTTTTTGGGTTTGCATCATTGCCCCATGGGGCCTTGAGGAAAATGGAAGAGTTTGGCACGGGGGAACCCGCCCCGGGCAAAAGTTGGCACGGGGCCACTCGCTCACGGCTTGCCCGCGGGCAAGTCCGAGGGGGGGCGTATGTGCCAAGTGAAAATCCGCGTGATCCAATTTGGTTTTTTGGGTTGGCATCATTGCCCCATGGCACCTTGAGGAAAATGGAAGAGTTTGGCACGGGGGAACTCGCCCCGGGCAAAAGTTGGCACGGGGCCACTCGCTCACGGCTTGCCCGCGGGCAAGTTTGAGGGGGGGCGTATGTGCCAAGTGAAAATCCGCGTGATCCAATTTGGTTTTTTGGGTTGGCATCATTGCCCCACGCCACCTTGGGCACAATGGTGGAGTTTGGCACAAGAGAACTTGCCCCGGGCAAGAGTCGGTATCCTTGGCACTTGCTCACGGGTTGCCCGCGGCTTGCCCGGATCGCTCCAAAATGGTTGTGCCCGTACCAAATTAAAATCCACTCGATCCATTTTGGATTTTTTGATTTGTATGATTGCCATAGGGCCCCAAGAGGATGTTGGAGCCGCCGCCCGCCCGAGACGGCCGCCGGCGGTGGCCGCTTGGGTGGCTTTTTGCCTAAGAAGGAAAAAATTCAAAAAATATTGTACGAGTGTCCAAAAATTATGAAATTTTGCGAGGAGGGAGATCTCATCAATCTAAGCATATACAAAAAATCGTGCAAAAATTCGATCTCTAGGTCCAAAAAAAAACTTGTGCTAGCTGGCGAAAATGTATATCTCTTCCTGCCAGGATGGAAAGGGTGCGTTTTGCTCTTTAGGGGGGAAGGCTCTCTTGGTGCCATGCTCACCCCCCCTGCACCCCCAACCTTGCCACGCACCTTATGGGTGCAAGCAAGGGGAAGGGGTGGCCCGAGCATGGCACCACAAGTGGCCGGCCACCGCCCGCCGCCGGGCATCCTCCGGCGGCCGGCCGGCCACTTTTTCCGGCGACCCCCAAAATGTGTGGGCAAGTGAATCGAGATGGAATTTGACGGATTTTAAGGGGGTTGCCGGAAGTCGCGACGAGTTTATTGGGCTCCAACCCGCACCCGGTCATTCGTGGCCGCTTGCGGGGATCTTCCCATCGCTCCATCCCCGAGGTACCATGTGGGTGGTGGCGTGCGGTGTGCGAAGGTAATCCGTGGAAACTACATTTGTTGCTCCCCCCCTCCAGTTGATCTCGTTGTTGCTCCTCCCCCCTCCAGACGATCTCATTTCATTTCTCGCCACTTTGTTGA
>JAIUCV010000065.1:339969-342469 GCA_026724425.1 Erythrophleum ivorense
CACCTTGAGGAAAATGGAAGAGTTTGGCACGGGGGAACTCGCCCCGGGCAAAAGTTGGCACGGGGCCACTCGCTCACGGCTTGCCCGCGGGCAAGTTTGAGGGGGGCGTATGTGCCAAGTGAAAATCCGCGTGATCCAATTTGGTTTTTTGGGTTGGCATCATTGCCCCATGGGGCCTTGAGGAAAATGGAAGAGTTTGGCACGGGGGAACTCGCCCCGGGCAAAAGTTGGCACGGGGCCACTCGCTCACGGCTTGCCCGCGGGCGAGTTTGAGGGGGGGCGTATGTGCCAAGTGAAAATCCGCGTGATCCAATTTGGTTTTTTGGGTTTGCATCATTGCCCCATGGGGCCTTGAGGAAAATGGAAGAGTTTGGCACGGGGGAACCCGCCCCGGGCAAAAGTTGGCACGGGGCCACTCGCTCACGGCTTGCCCGCGGGCAAGTCCGAGGGGGGGCGTATGTGCCAAGTGAAAATCCGCGTGATCCAATTTGGTTTTTTGGGTTGGCATCATTGCCCCATGGCACCTTGAGGAAAATGGAAGAGTTTGGCACGGGGGAACTCGCCCCGGGCAAAAGTTGGCACGGGGCCACTCGCTCACGGCTTGCCCGCGGGCAAGTTTGAGGGGGGCGTATGTGCCAAGTGAAAATCCGCGTGATCCAATTTGGTTTTTTGGGTTGGCATCATTGCCCCATGGGGCCTTGAGGAAAATGGAAGAGTTTGGCACGGGGGAACTCGCCCCGGGCAAAAGTTGGCACGGGGCCACTCGCTCACCGGCTTGCCCGCGGGCAAGTTTGAGGGGGGGCGTATGTGCCAAGTGAAAATCCGCGTGATCCAATTTGGTTTTTTGGGTTTGCATCATTGCCCCATGGGGCCTTGAGGAAAATGGAAGAGTTTGGCACGGGGGAACCCGCCCCGGGCAAAAGTTGGCACGGGGCCACTCGCTCACGGCTTGCCCGCGGGCAAGTCCGAGGGGGGGCGTATGTGCCAAGTGAAAATCCGCGTGATCCAATTTGGTTTTTTGGGTTGGCATCATTGCCCCATGGCACCTTGAGGAAAATGGAAGAGTTTGGCACGGGGGAACTCGCCCCGGGCAAAAGTTGGCACGGGGCCACTCGCTCACGGCTTGCCCGCGGGCAAGTTTGAGGGGGGGCGTATGTGCCAAGTGAAAATCCGCGTGATCCAATTTGGTTTTTTGGGTTGGCATCATTGCCCCACGCCACCTTGGGCACAATGGTGGAGTTTGGCACAAGAGAACTTGCCCCGGGCAAGAGTCGGTATCCTTGGCACTTGCTCACGGGTTGCCCGCGGCTTGCCCGGATCGCTCCAAAATGGTTGTGCCCGTACCAAATTAAAATCCACTCGATCCATTTTGGATTTTTTGATTTGTATGATTGCCATAGGGCCCCAAGAGGATGTTGGAGCCGCCGCCCGCCCGAGACGGCCGCCGGCGGTGGCCGCTTGGGTGGCTTTTTGCCTAAGAAGGAAAAAATTCAAAAAATATTGTACGAGTGTCCAAAAATTATGAAATTTTGCGAGGAGGGAGATCTCATCAATCTAAGCATGCCTACAAAAAATCGTGCAAAAATTCGATCTCTAGGTCCAAAAAAAAACTTGTGCTAGCTGGCGAAAATGTATATCTCTTCCTGCCAGGATGGAAAGGGTGCGTTTTGCTCTTTAGGGGGGAAGGCTCTCTTGGTGCCATGCTCACCCCCCCTGCACCCCCAACCTTGCCACGCACCTTATGGGTGCAAGCAAGGGGAAGGGGTGGCCCGAGCATGGCACCACAAGTGGCCGGCCACCGCCCGCCGCCGGGCATCCTCCGGCGGCCGGCCGGCCACTTTTTCCGGCGACCCCCAAAATGTGTGGGCAAGTGAATCGAGATGGAATTTGACGGATTTTAAGGGGGTTGCCGGAAGTCGCGACGAGTTTATTGGGCTCCAACCCGCACCCGGTCATTCGTGGCCGCTTGCGGGGATCTTCCCATCGCTCCATCCCCGAGGTACCATGTGGGTGGTGGCGTGCGGTGTGCGAAGGTAATCCGTGGAAACTACATTTGTTGCTCCCCCCCTCCAGTTGATCTCGTTGTTGCTCCTCCCCCCTCCAGACGATCTCATTTCATTTCTCGCCACTTTGTTGACCTGTCATTGGGATCCAACCCCCCTTCGATGATCCCATTGCGCTCCAACCCGCGCCCGGTCTCCCCAGGCCGCGTGCGGGGGTCTCCCCATCGCTCGTTCATTAAGGTCTCGCGTGTGTGGGAGGGCGGCAACCCTGTCGCCTGTATAAGCATGCGTGTGGCTGGCGTGGAAGTGCGGTGCGCGGGGATGCAAGCTTTGTGCGAACTTTTTCTCCACCCCCCTTGAGCCCCCGAACTCGACTCTCTCGTTCACCCCATCTTTGTTGAACTGGCATTGGGATTCGACGCTCCCATTGCGCTCCAACCCGCGCCCGGTCTCCCCAGGCCGCGTGCGGGGGTCTCCCCATCGCTCGTTCATTAAGG
>JAIUCV010000065.1:352469-354969 GCA_026724425.1 Erythrophleum ivorense
GGAAGAGTTTGGCACGGGGGAACCCGCCCCGGGCAAAAGTTGGCACGGGGCCACTCGCTCACGGCTTGCCCGCGGGCAAGTCCGAGGGGGGGCGTATGTGCCAAGTGAAAATCCGCGTGATCCAATTTGGTTTTTTGGGTTGGCATCATTGCCCCATGGCACCTTGAGGAAAATGGAAGAGTTTGGCACGGGGGAACTCGCCCCGGGCAAAAGTTGGCACGGGGCCACTCGCTCACCGGCTTGCCCGCGGGCAAGTTTGAGGGGGGCGTATGTGCCAAGTGAAAATCCGCGTGATCCAATTTGGTTTTTTGGGTTGGCATCATTGCCCCATGGGGCCTTGAGGAAAATGGAAGAGTTTGGCACGGGGGAACTCGCCCCGGGCAAAAGTTGGCACGGGGCCACTCGCTCACGGCTTGCCCGCGGGCAAGTTTGAGGGGGGGCGTATGTGCCAAGTGAAAATCCGCGTGATCCAATTTGGTTTTTTGGGTTTGCATCATTGCCCCATGGGGCCTTGAGGAAAATGGAAGAGTTTGGCACGGGGGAACCCGCCCCGGGCAAAAGTTGGCACGGGGCCACTCGCTCACCGGCTTGCCCGCGGGCAAGTCCGAGGGGGGGCGTATGTGCCAAGTGAAAATCCGCGTGATCCAATTTGGTTTTTTGGGTTGGCATCATTGCCCCATGGCACCTTGAGGAAAATGGAAGAGTTTGGCACGGGGGAACTCGCCCCGGGCAAAAGTTGGCACGGGGCCACTCGCTCACGGCTTGCCCGCGGGCAAGTTTGAGGGGGGGCGTATGTGCCAAGTGAAAATCCGCGTGATCCAATTTGGTTTTTTGGGTTGGCATCATTGCCCCACGCCACCTTGGGCACAATGGTGGAGTTTGGCACAAGAGAACTTGCCCCGGGCAAGAGTCGGTATCCTTGGCACTTGCTCACGGGTTGCCCGCGGCTTGCCCGGATCGCTCCAAAATGGTTGTGCCCGTACCAAATTAAAATCCACTCGATCCATTTTGGATTTTTTGATTTGTATGATTGCCATAGGGCCCCAAGAGGATGTTGGAGCCGCCGCCCGCCCGAGACGGCCGCCGGCGGTGGCCGCTTGGGTGGCTTTTTGCCTAAGAAGGAAAAAATTCAAAAAATATTGTACGAGTGTCCAAAAATTATGAAATTTTGCGAGGAGGGAGATCTCATCAATCTAAGCATGCCTACAAAAAATCGTGCAAAAATTCGATCTCTAGGTCCAAAAAAAAACTTGTGCTAGCTGGCGAAAATGTATATCTCTTCCTGCCAGGATGGAAAGGGTGCGTTTTGCTCTTTAGGGGGGAAGGCTCTCTTGGTGCCATGCTCACCCCCCCTGCACCCCCAACCTTGCCACGCACCTTATGGGTGCAAGCAAGGGGAAGGGGTGGCCCGAGCATGGCACCACAAGTGGCCGGCCACCGCCCGCCGCCGGGCATCCTCCGGCGGCCGGCCGGCCACTTTTTCCGGCGACCCCCAAAATGTGTGGGCAAGTGAATCGAGATGGAATTTGACGGATTTTAAGGGGGTTGCCGGAAGTCGCGACGAGTTTATTGGGCTCCAACCCGCACCCGGTCATTCGTGGCCGCTTGCGGGGATCTTCCCATCGCTCCATCCCCGAGGTACCATGTGGGTGGTGGCGTGCGGTGTGCGAAGGTAATCCGTGGAAACTACATTTGTTGCTCCCCCCCTCCAGTTGATCTCGTTGTTGCTCCTCCCCCCTCCAGACGATCTCATTTCATTTCTCGCCACTTTGTTGACCTGTCATTGGGATCCAACCCCCCTTCGATGATCCCATTGCGCTCCAACCCGCGCCCGGTCTCCCCAGGCCGCGTGCGGGGGTCTCCCCATCGCTCGTTCATTAAGGTCTCGCGTGTGTGGGAGGGCGGCAACCCTGTCGCCTGTATAAGCATGCGTGTGGCTGGCGTGGAAGTGCGGTGCGCGGGGATGCAAGCTTTGTGCGAACTTTTTCTCCACCCCCCTTGAGCCCCCGAACTCGACTCTCTCGTTCACCCCATCTTTGTTGAACTGGCATTGGGATTCGACGCTCCCATTGCGCTCCAACCCGCGCCCGGTCTCCCCAGGCCGCGTGCGGGGGTCTCCCCATCGCTCGTTCATTAAGGTCTCGCGTGTGTGGGAGGGCGGCAACCCTGTCGCCTGTATAAGCATGCGTGTGGCTGGCGTGGAAGTGCGGTGCGCGGGGATGCAAGCTTTGTGCGAACTTTTTCTCCACCCCCCTTGAGCCCCCGAACTCGACTCTCTCGTTCACCCCATCTTTGTTGAACTGGCATTGGGATTCGACGCTCCCATTGCGCTCCAACCCGCGCCCGGTCTCCCCAGGCCGCGTGCGGGGGTCTCCCCATCGCTCGTTCATTAAGGTCTCGCGTGTGTGGGAGGGCGGCAACCCTGTCGCCTGTATAAGCATGCGTGTGGCTGGCGTGGAAGTGCGGTGCGCGGGGATGCAAGCCTTGTGCGAACTTTTTC
>JAIUCV010000065.1:364969-367469 GCA_026724425.1 Erythrophleum ivorense
GGGGGAACTCGCCCCGGGCAAAAGTTGGCACGGGGCCACTCGCTCACGGCTTGCCCGCGGGCAAGTTTGAGGGGGGGCGTATGTGCCAAGTGAAAATCCGCGTGATCCAATTTGGTTTTTTGGGTTTGCATCATTGCCCCATGGGGCCTTGAGGAAAATGGAAGAGTTTGGCACGGGGGAACCCGCCCCGGGCAAAAGTTGGCACGGGGCCACTCGCTCACGGCTTGCCCGCGGGCAAGTCCGAGGGGGGGCGTATGTGCCAAGTGAAAATCCGCGTGATCCAATTTGGTTTTTTGGGTTGGCATCATTGCCCCATGGCACCTTGAGGAAAATGGAAGAGTTTGGCACGGGGGAACTCGCCCCGGGCAAAAGTTGGCACGGGGCCACTCGCTCACGGCTTGCCCGCGGGCAAGTTTGAGGGGGGGCGTATGTGCCAAGTGAAAATCCGCGTGATCCAATTTGGTTTTTTGGGTTGGCATCATTGCCCCACGCCACCTTGGGCACAATGGTGGAGTTTGGCACAAGAGAACTTGCCCCGGGCAAGAGTCGGTATCCTTGGCACTTGCTCACGGGTTGCCCGCGGCTTGCCCGGATCGCTCCAAAATGGTTGTGCCCGTACCAAATTAAAATCCACTCGATCCATTTTGGATTTTTTGATTTGTATGATTGCCATAGGGCCCCAAGAGGATGTTGGAGCCGCCGCCCGCCCGAGACGGCCGCCGGCGGTGGCCGCTTGGGTGGCTTTTTGCCTAAGAAGGAAAAAATTCAAAAAATATTGTACGAGTGTCCAAAAATTATGAAATTTTGCGAGGAGGGAGATCTCATCAATCTAAGCATGCCTACAAAAAATCGTGCAAAAATTCGATCTCTAGGTCCAAAAAAAAACTTGTGCTAGCTGGCGAAAATGTATATCTCTTCCTGCCAGGATGGAAAGGGTGCGTTTTGCTCTTTAGGGGGGAAGGCTCTCTTGGTGCCATGCTCACCCCCCCTGCACCCCCAACCTTGCCACGCACCTTATGGGTGCAAGCAAGGGGAAGGGGTGGCCCGAGCATGGCACCACAAGTGGCCGGCCACCGCCCGCCGCCGGGCATCCTCCGGCGGCCGGCCGGCCACTTTTTCCGGCGACCCCCAAAATGTGTGGGCAAGTGAATCGAGATGGAATTTGACGGATTTTAAGGGGGTTGCCGGAAGTCGCGACGAGTTTATTGGGCTCCAACCCGCACCCGGTCATTCGTGGCCGCTTGCGGGGATCTTCCCATCGCTCCATCCCCGAGGTACCATGTGGGTGGTGGCGTGCGGTGTGCGAAGGTAATCCGTGGAAACTACATTTGTTGCTCCCCCCCTCCAGTTGATCTCGTTGTTGCTCCTCCCCCCTCCAGACGATCTCATTTCATTTCTCGCCACTTTGTTGACCTGTCATTGGGATCCAACCCCCCTTCGATGATCCCATTGCGCTCCAACCCGCGCCCGGTCTCCCCAGGCCGCGTGCGGGGGTCTCCCCATCGCTCGTTCATTAAGGTCTCGCGTGTGTGGGAGGGCGGCAACCCTGTCGCCTGTATAAGCATGCGTGTGGCTGGCGTGGAAGTGCGGTGCGCGGGGATGCAAGCTTTGTGCGAACTTTTTCTCCACCCCCCTTGAGCCCCCGAACTCGACTCTCTCGTTCACCCCATCTTTGTTGAACTGGCATTGGGATTCGACGCTCCCATTGCGCTCCAACCCGCGCCCGGTCTCCCCAGGCCGCGTGCGGGGGTCTCCCCATCGCTCGTTCATTAAGGTCTCGCGTGTGTGGGAGGGCGGCAACCCTGTCGCCTGTATAAGCATGCGTGTGGCTGGCGTGGAAGTGCGGTGCGCGGGGATGCAAGCTTTGTGCGAACTTTTTCTCCACCCCCCTTGAGCCCCCGAACTCGACTCTCTCGTTCACCCCATCTTTGTTGAACTGGCATTGGGATTCGACGCTCCCATTGCGCTCCAACCCGCGCCCGGTCTCCCCAGGCCGCGTGCGGGGGTCTCCCCATCGCTCGTTCATTAAGGTCTCGCGTGTGTGGGAGGGCGGCAACCCTGTCGCCTGTATAAGCATGCGTGTGGCTGGCGTGGAAGTGCGGTGCGCGGGGATGCAAGCCTTGTGCGAACTTTTTCTCCACCCCCCTTGAGCCCTCGAACCCGACTCTCTCGTTCACCCCCTCTTCTTTGTTGAGCTGGCATTGGGATTCGATCGTCCCATTGCGTTCCAACCCGCGCCCGGTCTCCCCAGGCCGCGTGCGGGGGTCTCCCCATCGCTCGTTCATTAAGGTCTCGCGTGTGTGGGAGGGCGGCAACCCTGTCGCCTGTATAAGCATGCGTGTGGCTGGCGTGGAAGTGCGGTGCGCGGGGATGCAAGCCTTGTGCGAACTTTTTCTCCACCCCCCTTGAGCCCTCGAACCTGACTCTCTCGTTCACCCCCTCTTCTTTGTTGAGCTGGCATTGGGATTCGATCGTCCCATTGCGTTCCAACCCGCGCCCG
>JAIUCV010000065.1:377469-379969 GCA_026724425.1 Erythrophleum ivorense
GGCAAAAGTTGGCACGGGGCCACTCGCTCACGGCTTGCCCGCGGGCAAGTTTGAGGGGGGCGTATGTGCCAAGTGAAAATCCGCGTGATCCAATTTGGTTTTTTGGGTTGGCATCATTGCCCCATGGGGCCTTGAGGAAAATGGAAGAGTTTGGCACGGGGGAACTCGCCCCGGGCAAAAGTTGGCACGGGGCCACTCGCTCACGGCTTGCCCGCGGGCAAGTTTGAGGGGGGGCGTATGTGCCAAGTGAAAATCCGCGTGATCCAATTTGGTTTTTTGGGTTTGCATCATTGCCCCATGGGGCCTTGAGGAAAATGGAAGAGTTTGGCACGGGGGAACCCGCCCCGGGCAAAAGTTGGCACGGGGCCACTCGCTCACGGCTTGCCCGCGGGCAAGTCCGAGGGGGGGCGTATGTGCCAAGTGAAAATCCGCGTGATCCAATTTGGTTTTTTGGGTTGGCATCATTGCCCCATGGCACCTTGAGGAAAATGGAAGAGTTTGGCACGGGGGAACTCGCCCCGGGCAAAAGTTGGCACGGGGCCACTCGCTCACGGCTTGCCCGCGGGCAAGTTTGAGGGGGGGCGTATGTGCCAAGTGAAAATCCGCGTGATCCAATTTGGTTTTTTGGGTTGGCATCATTGCCCCACGCCACCTTGGGCACAATGGTGGAGTTTGGCACAAGAGAACTTGCCCCGGGCAAGAGTCGGTATCCTTGGCACTTGCTCACGGGTTGCCCGCGGCTTGCCCGGATCGCTCCAAAATGGTTGTGCCCGTACCAAATTAAAATCCACTCGATCCATTTTGGATTTTTTGATTTGTATGATTGCCATAGGGCCCCAAGAGGATGTTGGAGCCGCCGCCCGCCCGAGACGGCCGCCGGCGGTGGCCGCTTGGGTGGCTTTTTGCCTAAGAAGGAAAAAATTCAAAAAATATTGTACGAGTGTCCAAAAATTATGAAATTTTGCGAGGAGGGAGATCTCATCAATCTAAGCATGCCTACAAAAAATCGTGCAAAAATTCGATCTCTAGGTCCAAAAAAAAACTTGTGCTAGCTGGCGAAAATGTATATCTCTTCCTGCCAGGATGGAAAGGGTGCGTTTTGCTCTTTAGGGGGGAAGGCTCTCTTGGTGCCATGCTCACCCCCCCTGCACCCCCAACCTTGCCACGCACCTTATGGGTGCAAGCAAGGGGAAGGGGTGGCCCGAGCATGGCACCACAAGTGGCCGGCCACCGCCCGCCGCCGGGCATCCTCCGGCGGCCGGCCGGCCACTTTTTCCGGCGACCCCCAAAATGTGTGGGCAAGTGAATCGAGATGGAATTTGACGGATTTTAAGGGGGTTGCCGGAAGTCGCGACGAGTTTATTGGGCTCCAACCCGCACCCGGTCATTCGTGGCCGCTTGCGGGGATCTTCCCATCGCTCCATCCCCGAGGTACCATGTGGGTGGTGGCGTGCGGTGTGCGAAGGTAATCCGTGGAAACTACATTTGTTGCTCCCCCCCTCCAGTTGATCTCGTTGTTGCTCCTCCCCCCTCCAGACGATCTCATTTCATTTCTCGCCACTTTGTTGACCTGTCATTGGGATCCAACCCCCCTTCGATGATCCCATTGCGCTCCAACCCGCGCCCGGTCTCCCCAGGCCGCGTGCGGGGGTCTCCCCATCGCTCGTTCATTAAGGTCTCGCGTGTGTGGGAGGGCGGCAACCCTGTCGCCTGTATAAGCATGCGTGTGGCTGGCGTGGAAGTGCGGTGCGCGGGGATGCAAGCTTTGTGCGAACTTTTTCTCCACCCCCCTTGAGCCCCCGAACTCGACTCTCTCGTTCACCCCATCTTTGTTGAACTGGCATTGGGATTCGACGCTCCCATTGCGCTCCAACCCGCGCCCGGTCTCCCCAGGCCGCGTGCGGGGGTCTCCCCATCGCTCGTTCATTAAGGTCTCGCGTGTGTGGGAGGGCGGCAACCCTGTCGCCTGTATAAGCATGCGTGTGGCTGGCGTGGAAGTGCGGTGCGCGGGGATGCAAGCTTTGTGCGAACTTTTTCTCCACCCCCCTTGAGCCCCCGAACTCGACTCTCTCGTTCACCCCATCTTTGTTGAACTGGCATTGGGATTCGACGCTCCCATTGCGCTCCAACCCGCGCCCGGTCTCCCCAGGCCGCGTGCGGGGGTCTCCCCATCGCTCGTTCATTAAGGTCTTGCGTGTGTGGGAGGGCGGCAACCCTGTCGCCTGTATAAGCATGCGTGTGGCTGGCGTGGAAGTGCGGTGCGCGGGGATGCAAGCCTTGTGCGAACTTTTTCTCCACCCCCCTTGAGCCCTCGAACCCGACTCTCTCGTTCACCCCCTCTTCTTTGTTGAGCTGGCATTGGGATTCGATCGTCCCATTGCGTTCCAACCCGCGCCCGGTCTCCCCAGGCCGCGTGCGGGGGTCTCCCCATCGCTCGTTCATTAAGGTCTCGCGTGTGTGGGAGGGCGGCAACCCTGTCGCCTGTATAAGCATGCGTGTG
>JAIUCV010000065.1:389969-392469 GCA_026724425.1 Erythrophleum ivorense
GGCCACTCGCTCACGGCTTGCCCGCGGGCAAGTCCGAGGGGGGGCGTATGTGCCAAGTGAAAATCCGCGTGATCCAATTTGGTTTTTTGGGTTGGCATCATTGCCCCATGGCACCTTGAGGAAAATGGAAGAGTTTGGCACGGGGGAACTCGCCCCGGGCAAAAGTTGGCACGGGGCCACTCGCTCACGGCTTGCCCGCGGGCAAGTTTGAGGGGGGGCGTATGTGCCAAGTGAAAATCCGCGTGATCCAATTTGGTTTTTTGGGTTGGCATCATTGCCCCACGCCACCTTGGGCACAATGGTGGAGTTTGGCACAAGAGAACTTGCCCCGGGCAAGAGTCGGTATCCTTGGCACTTGCTCACGGGTTGCCCGCGGCTTGCCCGGATCGCTCCAAAATGGTTGTGCCCGTACCAAATTAAAATCCACTCGATCCATTTTGGATTTTTTGATTTGTATGATTGCCATAGGGCCCCAAGAGGATGTTGGAGCCGCCGCCCGCCCGAGACGGCCGCCGGCGGTGGCCGCTTGGGTGGCTTTTTGCCTAAGAAGGAAAAAATTCAAAAAATATTGTACGAGTGTCCAAAAATTATGAAATTTTGCGAGGAGGGAGATCTCATCAATCTAAGCATGCCTACAAAAAATCGTGCAAAAATTCGATCTCTAGGTCCAAAAAAAAACTTGTGCTAGCTGGCGAAAATGTATATCTCTTCCTGCCAGGATGGAAAGGGTGCGTTTTGCTCTTTAGGGGGGAAGGCTCTCTTGGTGCCATGCTCACCCCCCCTGCACCCCCAACCTTGCCACGCACCTTATGGGTGCAAGCAAGGGGAAGGGGTGGCCCGAGCATGGCACCACAAGTGGCCGGCCACCGCCCGCCGCCGGGCATCCTCCGGCGGCCGGCCGGCCACTTTTTCCGGCGACCCCCAAAATGTGTGGGCAAGTGAATCGAGATGGAATTTGACGGATTTTAAGGGGGTTGCCGGAAGTCGCGACGAGTTTATTGGGCTCCAACCCGCACCCGGTCATTCGTGGCCGCTTGCGGGGATCTTCCCATCGCTCCATCCCCGAGGTACCATGTGGGTGGTGGCGTGCGGTGTGCGAAGGTAATCCGTGGAAACTACATTTGTTGCTCCCCCCCTCCAGTTGATCTCGTTGTTGCTCCTCCCCCCTCCAGACGATCTCATTTCATTTCTCGCCACTTTGTTGACCTGTCATTGGGATCCAACCCCCCTTCGATGATCCCATTGCGCTCCAACCCGCGCCCGGTCTCCCCAGGCCGCGTGCGGGGGTCTCCCCATCGCTCGTTCATTAAGGTCTCGCGTGTGTGGGAGGGCGGCAACCCTGTCGCCTGTATAAGCATGCGTGTGGCTGGCGTGGAAGTGCGGTGCGCGGGGATGCAAGCTTTGTGCGAACTTTTTCTCCACCCCCCTTGAGCCCCCGAACTCGACTCTCTCGTTCACCCCATCTTTGTTGAACTGGCATTGGGATTCGACGCTCCCATTGCGCTCCAACCCGCGCCCGGTCTCCCCAGGCCGCGTGCGGGGGTCTCCCCATCGCTCGTTCATTAAGGTCTCGCGTGTGTGGGAGGGCGGCAACCCTGTCGCCTGTATAAGCATGCGTGTGGCTGGCGTGGAAGTGCGGTGCGCGGGGATGCAAGCTTTGTGCGAACTTTTTCTCCACCCCCCTTGAGCCCCCGAACTCGACTCTCTCGTTCACCCCATCTTTGTTGAACTGGCATTGGGATTCGACGCTCCCATTGCGCTCCAACCCGCGCCCGGTCTCCCCAGGCCGCGTGCGGGGGTCTCCCCATCGCTCGTTCATTAAGGTCTCGCGTGTGTGGGAGGGCGGCAACCCTGTCGCCTGTATAAGCATGCGTGTGGCTGGCGTGGAAGTGCGGTGCGCGGGGATGCAAGCCTTGTGCGAACTTTTTCTCCACCCCCCTTGAGCCCTCGAACCCGACTCTCTCGTTCACCCCCTCTTCTTTGTTGAGCTGGCATTGGGATTCGATCGTCCCATTGCGTTCCAACCCGCGCCCGGTCTCCCCAGGCCGCGTGCGGGGGTCTCCCCATCGCTCGTTCATTAAGGTCTCGCGTGTGTGGGAGGGCGGCAACCCTGTCGCCTGTATAAGCATGCGTGTGGCTGGCGTGGAAGTGCGGTGCGCGGGGATGCAAGCCTTGTGCGAACTTTTTCTCCACCCCCCTTGAGCCCTCGAACCTGACTCTCTCGTTCACCCCCTCTTCTTTGTTGAGCTGGCATTGGGATTCGATCGTCCCATTGCGTTCCAACCCGCGCCCGGTCTCCCCAGGCCGCGTGCGGGGGTCTCCCCATCGCTCGTTCATTAAGGTCTCGCGTGTGTGGGAGGGCGGCAACCCTGTCGCCTGTATAAGCATGCGTGTGGCTGGCGTGGAAGTGCGGTGCGCGGGGATGCGATTGTTTTCGGACTTCCCCATCCGTTGTTTGTTGCTCCGCCGGTTGACCCCTTCTCATTTCCTCCCCTTGAGC
>JAIUCV010000065.1:412469-414969 GCA_026724425.1 Erythrophleum ivorense
CACGGGGGAACTCGCCCCGGGCAAAAGTTGGCACGGGGCCACTCGCGCACGGCTTGCCCGCGGGCGAGTTTGAGGGGGGGCGTATGTGCCAAGTGAAAATCCGCGTGATCCAATTTGGTTTTTTGGGTTTGCATCATTGCCCCATGGGGCCTTGAGGAAAATGGAAGAGTTTGGCACGGGGGAACTCGCCCCGGGCAAAAGTTGGCACGGGGCCACTCGCTCACGGCTTGCCCGCGGGCAAGTTTGAGGGGGGCGTATGTGCCAAGTGAAAATCCGCGTGATCCAATTTGATTTTTTGGGTTGGCATCATTGCCCCATGGGGCCTTGAGGAAAATGGAAGAGTTTGGCACAGGGGAACCCGCCCCGGGCAAAAGTTGGCACGGGGCCACTCGCTCACGGCTTGCCCGCGGGCAAGTCCGAGGGGGGGCGTATGTGCCAAGTGAAAATCCGCGTGATCCAATTTGGTTTTTTGGGTTGGCATCATTGCCCCATGGGGCCTTGAGGAAAATGGAAGAGTTTGGCACGGGGGAACTCGCCCCGGGCAAAAGTTGGCACGGGGCCACTCGCTCACGGCTTGCCCGCGGGCAAGTTTGAGGGGGGGCGTATGTGCCAAGTGAAAATCCGCGTGATCCAATTTGGTTTTTTGGGTTGGCATCATTGCCCCATGGGGCCTTGAGGAAAATGGAAGAGTTTGGCACGGGGGAACCCGCCCCGGGCAAAAGTTGGCACGGGGCCACTCGCTCACGGCTTGCCCGCGGGCAAGTCCGAGGGGGGGCGTATGTGCCAAGTGAAAATCCGCGTGATCCAATTTGGTTTTTTGGGTTGGCATCATTGCCCCATGGCACCTTGAGGAAAATGGAAGAGTTTGGCACGGGGGAACTCGCCCCGGGCAAAAGTTGGCACGGGGCCACTCGCTCACGGCTTGCCCGCGGGCAAGTTTGAGGGGGGCGTATGTGCCAAGTGAAAATCCGCGTGATCCAATTTGGTTTTTTGGGTTGGCATCATTGCCCCATGGGGCCTTGAGGAAAATGGAAGAGTTTGGCACGGGGGAACTCGCCCCGGGCAAAAGTTGGCACGGGGCCACTCGCTCACGGCTTGCCCGCGGGCGAGTTTGAGGGGGGGCGTATGTGCCAAGTGAAAATCCGCGTGATCCAATTTGGTTTTTTGGGTTTGCATCATTGCCCCATGGGGCCTTGAGGAAAATGGAAGAGTTTGGCACGGGGGAACCCGCCCCGGGCAAAAGTTGGCACGGGGCCACTCGCTCACGGCTTGCCCGCGGGCAAGTCCGAGGGGGGGCGTATGTGCCAAGTGAAAATCCGCGTGATCCAATTTGGTTTTTTGGGTTGGCATCATTGCCCCATGGCACCTTGAGGAAAATGGAAGAGTTTGGCACGGGGGAACTCGCCCCGGGCAAAAGTTGGCACGGGGCCACTCGCTCACGGCTTGCCCGCGGGCAAGTTTGAGGGGGGCGTATGTGCCAAGTGAAAATCCGCGTGATCCAATTTGGTTTTTTGGGTTGGCATCATTGCCCCATGGGGCCTTGAGGAAAATGGAAGAGTTTGGCACGGGGGAACTCGCCCCGGGCAAAAGTTGGCACGGGGCCACTCGCTCACGGCTTGCCCGCGGGCAAGTTTGAGGGGGGGGCGTATGTGCCAAGTGAAAATCCGCGTGATCCAATTTGGTTTTTTGGGTTTGCATCATTGCCCCATGGGGCCTTGAGGAAAATGGAAGAGTTTGGCACGGGGGAACCCGCCCCGGGCAAAAGTTGGCACGGGGCCACTCGCTCACGGCTTGCCCGCGGGCAAGTCCGAGGGGGGGCGTATGTGCCAAGTGAAAATCCGCGTGATCCAATTTGGTTTTTTGGGTTGGCATCATTGCCCCATGGCACCTTGAGGAAAATGGAAGAGTTTGGCACGGGGGAACTCGCCCCGGGCAAAAGTTGGCACGGGGCCACTCGCTCACGGCTTGCCCGCGGGCAAGTTTGAGGGGGGGCGTATGTGCCAAGTGAAAATCCGCGTGATCCAATTTGGTTTTTTGGGTTGGCATCATTGCCCCACGCCACCTTGGGCACAATGGTGGAGTTTGGCACAAGAGAACTTGCCCCGGGCAAGAGTCGGTATCCTTGGCACTTGCTCACGGGTTGCCCGCGGCTTGCCCGGATCGCTCCAAAATGGTTGTGCCCGTACCAAATTAAAATCCACTCGATCCATTTTGGATTTTTTGATTTGTATGATTGCCATAGGGCCCCAAGAGGATGTTGGAGCCGCCGCCCGCCCGAGACGGCCGCCGGCGGTGGCCGCTTGGGTGGCTTTTTGCCTAAGAAGGAAAAAATTCAAAAAATATTGTACGAGTGTCCAAAAATTATGAAATTTTGCGAGGAGGGAGATCTCATCAATCTAAGCATGCCTACAAAAAATCGTGCAAAAATTCGATCTCTAGGTCCAAAAAAAAACTTGTGCTAGCTGGCGAAAATGTATATCTCTTCCTGCCAGGATGGAAA
>JAIUCV010000065.1:424969-427469 GCA_026724425.1 Erythrophleum ivorense
CGGGCAAAAGTTGGCACGGGGCCACTCGCTCACGGCTTGCCCGCGGGCAAGTCCGAGGGGGGGCGTATGTGCCAAGTGAAAATCCGCGTGATCCAATTTGGTTTTTTGGGTTGGCATCATTGCCCCATGGGGCCTTGAGGAAAATGGAAGAGTTTGGCACGGGGGAACTCGCCCCGGGCAAAAGTTGGCACGGGGCCACTCGCTCACGGCTTGCCCGCGGGCAAGTTTGAGGGGGGGCGTATGTGCCAAGTGAAAATCCGCGTGATCCAATTTGGTTTTTTGGGTTGGCATCATTGCCCCATGGGGCCTTGAGGAAAATGGAAGAGTTTGGCACGGGGGAACCCGCCCCGGGCAAAAGTTGGCACGGGGCCACTCGCTCACGGCTTGCCCGCGGGCAAGTCCGAGGGGGGGCGTATGTGCCAAGTGAAAATCCGCGTGATCCAATTTGGTTTTTTGGGTTGGCATCATTGCCCCATGGCACCTTGAGGAAAATGGAAGAGTTTGGCACGGGGGAACTCGCCCCGGGCAAAAGTTGGCACGGGGCCACTCGCTCACGGCTTGCCCGCGGGCAAGTTTGAGGGGGGCGTATGTGCCAAGTGAAAATCCGCGTGATCCAATTTGGTTTTTTGGGTTGGCATCATTGCCCCATGGGGCCTTGAGGAAAATGGAAGAGTTTGGCACGGGGGAACTCGCCCCGGGCAAAAGTTGGCACGGGGCCACTCGCTCACGGCTTGCCCGCGGGCGAGTTTGAGGGGGGGCGTATGTGCCAAGTGAAAATCCGCGTGATCCAATTTGGTTTTTTGGGTTTGCATCATTGCCCCATGGGGCCTTGAGGAAAATGGAAGAGTTTGGCACGGGGGAACCCGCCCCGGGCAAAAGTTGGCACGGGGCCACTCGCTCACGGCTTGCCCGCGGGCAAGTCCGAGGGGGGGCGTATGTGCCAAGTGAAAATCCGCGTGATCCAATTTGGTTTTTTGGGTTGGCATCATTGCCCCATGGCACCTTGAGGAAAATGGAAGAGTTTGGCACGGGGGAACTCGCCCCGGGCAAAAGTTGGCACGGGGCCACTCGCTCACGGCTTGCCCGCGGGCAAGTTTGAGGGGGGCGTATGTGCCAAGTGAAAATCCGCGTGATCCAATTTGGTTTTTTGGGTTGGCATCATTGCCCCATGGGGCCTTGAGGAAAATGGAAGAGTTTGGCACGGGGGAACTCGCCCCGGGCAAAAGTTGGCACGGGGCCACTCGCTCACGGCTTGCCCGCGGGCAAGTTTGAGGGGGGGCGTATGTGCCAAGTGAAAATCCGCGTGATCCAATTTGGTTTTTTGGGTTTGCATCATTGCCCCATGGGGCCTTGAGGAAAATGGAAGAGTTTGGCACGGGGGAACCCGCCCCGGGCAAAAGTTGGCACGGGGCCACTCGCTCACGGCTTGCCCGCGGGCAAGTCCGAGGGGGGGCGTATGTGCCAAGTGAAAATCCGCGTGATCCAATTTGGTTTTTTGGGTTGGCATCATTGCCCCATGGCACCTTGAGGAAAATGGAAGAGTTTGGCACGGGGGAACTCGCCCCGGGCAAAAGTTGGCACGGGGCCACTCGCTCACGGCTTGCCCGCGGGCAAGTTTGAGGGGGGGCGTATGTGCCAAGTGAAAATCCGCGTGATCCAATTTGGTTTTTTGGGTTGGCATCATTGCCCCACGCCACCTTGGGCACAATGGTGGAGTTTGGCACAAGAGAACTTGCCCCGGGCAAGAGTCGGTATCCTTGGCACTTGCTCACGGGTTGCCCGCGGCTTGCCCGGATCGCTCCAAAATGGTTGTGCCCGTACCAAATTAAAATCCACTCGATCCATTTTGGATTTTTTGATTTGTATGATTGCCATAGGGCCCCAAGAGGATGTTGGAGCCGCCGCCCGCCCGAGACGGCCGCCGGCGGTGGCCGCTTGGGTGGCTTTTTGCCTAAGAAGGAAAAAATTCAAAAAATATTGTACGAGTGTCCAAAAATTATGAAATTTTGCGAGGAGGGAGATCTCATCAATCTAAGCATGCCTACAAAAAATCGTGCAAAAATTCGATCTCTAGGTCCAAAAAAAAACTTGTGCTAGCTGGCGAAAATGTATATCTCTTCCTGCCAGGATGGAAAGGGTGCGTTTTGCTCTTTAGGGGGGAAGGCTCTCTTGGTGCCATGCTCACCCCCCCTGCACCCCCAACCTTGCCACGCACCTTATGGGTGCAAGCAAGGGGAAGGGGTGGCCCGAGCATGGCACCACAAGTGGCCGGCCACCGCCCGCCGCCGGGCATCCTCCGGCGGCCGGCCGGCCACTTTTTCCGGCGACCCCCAAAATGTGTGGGCAAGTGAATCGAGATGGAATTTGACGGATTTTAAGGGGGTTGCCGGAAGTCGCGACGAGTTTATTGGGCTCCAACCCGCACCCGGTCATTCGTGGCCGCTTGCGGGGATCTTCCCATCGCTCCATCCCCGAGGTACCATGTGGGTGGTGGCGTGCG
>JAIUCV010000065.1:437469-439969 GCA_026724425.1 Erythrophleum ivorense
CACGGGGCCACTCGCTCACGGCTTGCCCGCGGGCAAGTCCGAGGGGGGGCGTATGTGCCAAGTGAAAATCCGCGTGATCCAATTTGGTTTTTTGGGTTGGCATCATTGCCCCATGGCACCTTGAGGAAAATGGAAGAGTTTGGCACGGGGGAACTCGCCCCGGGCAAAAGTTGGCACGGGGCCACTCGCTCACGGCTTGCCCGCGGGCAAGTTTGAGGGGGGCGTATGTGCCAAGTGAAAATCCGCGTGATCCAATTTGGTTTTTTGGGTTGGCATCATTGCCCCATGGGGCCTTGAGGAAAATGGAAGAGTTTGGCACGGGGGAACTCGCCCCGGGCAAAAGTTGGCACGGGGCCACTCGCTCACGGCTTGCCCGCGGGCGAGTTTGAGGGGGGGCGTATGTGCCAAGTGAAAATCCGCGTGATCCAATTTGGTTTTTTGGGTTTGCATCATTGCCCCATGGGGCCTTGAGGAAAATGGAAGAGTTTGGCACGGGGGAACCCGCCCCGGGCAAAAGTTGGCACGGGGCCACTCGCTCACGGCTTGCCCGCGGGCAAGTCCGAGGGGGGGCGTATGTGCCAAGTGAAAATCCGCGTGATCCAATTTGGTTTTTTGGGTTGGCATCATTGCCCCATGGCACCTTGAGGAAAATGGAAGAGTTTGGCACGGGGGAACTCGCCCCGGGCAAAAGTTGGCACGGGGCCACTCGCTCACGGCTTGCCCGCGGGCAAGTTTGAGGGGGGCGTATGTGCCAAGTGAAAATCCGCGTGATCCAATTTGGTTTTTTGGGTTGGCATCATTGCCCCATGGGGCCTTGAGGAAAATGGAAGAGTTTGGCACGGGGGAACTCGCCCCGGGCAAAAGTTGGCACGGGGCCACTCGCTCACGGCTTGCCCGCGGGCAAGTTTGAGGGGGGGCGTATGTGCCAAGTGAAAATCCGCGTGATCCAATTTGGTTTTTTGGGTTTGCATCATTGCCCCATGGGGCCTTGAGGAAAATGGAAGAGTTTGGCACGGGGGAACCCGCCCCGGGCAAAAGTTGGCACGGGGCCACTCGCTCACGGCTTGCCCGCGGGCAAGTCCGAGGGGGGGCGTATGTGCCAAGTGAAAATCCGCGTGATCCAATTTGGTTTTTTGGGTTGGCATCATTGCCCCATGGCACCTTGAGGAAAATGGAAGAGTTTGGCACGGGGGAACTCGCCCCGGGCAAAAGTTGGCACGGGGCCACTCGCTCACCGGCTTGCCCGCGGGCAAGTTTGAGGGGGGGCGTATGTGCCAAGTGAAAATCCGCGTGATCCAATTTGGTTTTTTGGGTTGGCATCATTGCCCCACGCCACCTTGGGCACAATGGTGGAGTTTGGCACAAGAGAACTTGCCCCGGGCAAGAGTCGGTATCCTTGGCACTTGCTCACGGGTTGCCCGCGGCTTGCCCGGATCGCTCCGAAATGGTTGTGCCCGTACCAAATTAAAATCCACTCGATCCATTTTGGATTTTTTGATTTGTATGATTGCCATAGGGCCCCAAGAGGATGTTGGAGCCGCCGCCCGCCCGAGACGGCCGCCGGCGGTGGCCGCTTGGGTGGCTTTTTGCCTAAGAAGGAAAAAATTCAAAAAATATTGTACGAGTGTCCAAAAATTATGAAATTTTGCGAGGAGGGAGATCTCATCAATCTAAGCATGCCTACAAAAAATCGTGCAAAAATTCGATCTCTAGGTCCAAAAAAAAACTTGTGCTAGCTGGCGAAAATGTATATCTCTTCCTGCCAGGATGGAAAGGGTGCGTTTTGCTCTTTAGGGGGGAAGGCTCTCTTGGTGCCATGCTCACCCCCCCTGCACCCCCAACCTTGCCACGCACCTTATGGGTGCAAGCAAGGGGAAGGGGTGGCCCGAGCATGGCACCACAAGTGGCCGGCCACCGCCCGCCGCCGGGCATCCTCCGGCGGCCGGCCGGCCACTTTTTCCGGCGACCCCCAAAATGTGTGGGCAAGTGAATCGAGATGGAATTTGACGGATTTTAAGGGGGTTGCCGGAAGTCGCGACGAGTTTATTGGGCTCCAACCCGCACCCGGTCATTCGTGGCCGCTTGCGGGGATCTTCCCATCGCTCCATCCCCGAGGTACCATGTGGGTGGTGGCGTGCGGTGTGCGAAGGTAATCCGTGGAAACTACATTTGTTGCTCCCCCCCTCCAGTTGATCTCGTTGTTGCTCCTCCCCCCTCCAGACGATCTCATTTCATTTCTCGCCACTTTGTTGACCTGTCATTGGGATCCAACCCCCCTTCGATGATCCCATTGCGCTCCAACCCGCGCCCGGTCTCCCCAGGCCGCGTGCGGGGGTCTCCCCATCGCTCGTTCATTAAGGTCTCGCGTGTGTGGGAGGGCGGCAACCCTGTCGCCTGTATAAGCATGCGTGTGGCTGGCGTGGAAGTGCGGTGCGCGGGGATGCAAGCTTTGTGCGAACTTTTTCTCCACCCCCCTTGAGCCCCCGAACTCGACTCTCTC
>JAIUCV010000065.1:449969-452469 GCA_026724425.1 Erythrophleum ivorense
CGCTCACGGCTTGCCCGCGGGCGAGTTTGAGGGGGGGCGTATGTGCCAAGTGAAAATCCGCGTGATCCAATTTGGTTTTTTGGGTTTGCATCATTGCCCCATGGGGCCTTGAGGAAAATGGAAGAGTTTGGCACGGGGGAACCCGCCCCGGGCAAAAGTTGGCACGGGGCCACTCGCTCACGGCTTGCCCGCGGGCAAGTCCGAGGGGGGGCGTATGTGCCAAGTGAAAATCCGCGTGATCCAATTTGGTTTTTTGGGTTGGCATCATTGCCCCATGGCACCTTGAGGAAAATGGAAGAGTTTGGCACGGGGGAACTCGCCCCGGGCAAAAGTTGGCACGGGGCCACTCGCTCACGGCTTGCCCGCGGGCAAGTTTGAGGGGGGCGTATGTGCCAAGTGAAAATCCGCGTGATCCAATTTGGTTTTTTGGGTTGGCATCATTGCCCCATGGGGCCTTGAGGAAAATGGAAGAGTTTGGCACGGGGGAACTCGCCCCGGGCAAAAGTTGGCACGGGGCCACTCGCTCACGGCTTGCCCGCGGGCAAGTTTGAGGGGGGGCGTATGTGCCAAGTGAAAATCCGCGTGATCCAATTTGGTTTTTTGGGTTTGCATCATTGCCCCATGGGGCCTTGAGGAAAATGGAAGAGTTTGGCACGGGGGAACCCGCCCCGGGCAAAAGTTGGCACGGGGCCACTCGCTCACGGCTTGCCCGCGGGCAAGTCCGAGGGGGGGCGTATGTGCCAAGTGAAAATCCGCGTGATCCAATTTGGTTTTTTGGGTTGGCATCATTGCCCCATGGCACCTTGAGGAAAATGGAAGAGTTTGGCACGGGGGAACTCGCCCCGGGCAAAAGTTGGCACGGGGCCACTCGCTCACGGCTTGCCCGCGGGCAAGTTTGAGGGGGGGCGTATGTGCCAAGTGAAAATCCGCGTGATCCAATTTGGTTTTTTGGGTTGGCATCATTGCCCCACGCCACCTTGGGCACAATGGTGGAGTTTGGCACAAGAGAACTTGCCCCGGGCAAGAGTCGGTATCCTTGGCACTTGCTCACGGGTTGCCCGCGGCTTGCCCGGATCGCTCCAAAATGGTTGTGCCCGTACCAAATTAAAATCCACTCGATCCATTTTGGATTTTTTGATTTGTATGATTGCCATAGGGCCCCAAGAGGATGTTGGAGCCGCCGCCCGCCCGAGACGGCCGCCGGCGGTGGCCGCTTGGGTGGCTTTTTGCCTAAGAAGGAAAAAATTCAAAAAATATTGTACGAGTGTCCAAAAATTATGAAATTTTGCGAGGAGGGAGATCTCATCAATCTAAGCATGCCTACAAAAAATCGTGCAAAAATTCGATCTCTAGGTCCAAAAAAAAACTTGTGCTAGCTGGCGAAAATGTATATCTCTTCCTGCCAGGATGGAAAGGGTGCGTTTTGCTCTTTAGGGGGGAAGGCTCTCTTGGTGCCATGCTCACCCCCCCTGCACCCCCAACCTTGCCACGCACCTTATGGGTGCAAGCAAGGGGAAGGGGTGGCCCGAGCATGGCACCACAAGTGGCCGGCCACCGCCCGCCGCCGGGCATCCTCCGGCGGCCGGCCGGCCACTTTTTCCGGCGACCCCCAAAATGTGTGGGCAAGTGAATCGAGATGGAATTTGACGGATTTTAAGGGGGTTGCCGGAAGTCGCGACGAGTTTATTGGGCTCCAACCCGCACCCGGTCATTCGTGGCCGCTTGCGGGGATCTTCCCATCGCTCCATCCCCGAGGTACCATGTGGGTGGTGGCGTGCGGTGTGCGAAGGTAATCCGTGGAAACTACATTTGTTGCTCCCCCCCTCCAGTTGATCTCGTTGTTGCTCCTCCCCCCTCCAGACGATCTCATTTCATTTCTCGCCACTTTGTTGACCTGTCATTGGGATCCAACCCCCCTTCGATGATCCCATTGCGCTCCAACCCGCGCCCGGTCTCCCCAGGCCGCGTGCGGGGGTCTCCCCATCGCTCGTTCATTAAGGTCTCGCGTGTGTGGGAGGGCGGCAACCCTGTCGCCTGTATAAGCATGCGTGTGGCTGGCGTGGAAGTGCGGTGCGCGGGGATGCAAGCTTTGTGCGAACTTTTTCTCCACCCCCCTTGAGCCCCCGAACTCGACTCTCTCGTTCACCCCATCTTTGTTGAACTGGCATTGGGATTCGACGCTCCCATTGCGCTCCAACCCGCGCCCGGTCTCCCCAGGCCGCGTGCGGGGGTCTCCCCATCGCTCGTTCATTAAGGTCTCGCGTGTGTGGGAGGGCGGCAACCCTGTCGCCTGTATAAGCATGCGTGTGGCTGGCGTGGAAGTGCGGTGCGCGGGGATGCAAGCTTTGTGCGAACTTTTTCTCCACCCCCCTTGAGCCCCCGAACTCGACTCTCTCGTTCACCCCATCTTTGTTGAACTGGCATTGGGATTCGACGCTCCCATTGCGCTCCAACCCGCGCCCGGTCTCCCCAGGCCGCGTGCGGGGGTCTCCCCATCGCT
>JAIUCV010000065.1:462469-464969 GCA_026724425.1 Erythrophleum ivorense
CGCGGGCAAGTTTGAGGGGGGCGTATGTGCCAAGTGAAAATCCGCGTGATCCAATTTGGTTTTTTGGGTTGGCATCATTGCCCCATGGGGCCTTGAGGAAAATGGAAGAGTTTGGCACGGGGGAACTCGCCCCGGGCAAAAGTTGGCACGGGGCCACTCGCTCACGGCTTGCCCGCGGGCAAGTTTGAGGGGGGGCGTATGTGCCAAGTGAAAATCCGCGTGATCCAATTTGGTTTTTTGGGTTTGCATCATTGCCCCATGGGGCCTTGAGGAAAATGGAAGAGTTTGGCACGGGGGAACCCGCCCCGGGCAAAAGTTGGCACGGGGCCACTCGCTCACGGCTTGCCCGCGGGCAAGTCCGAGGGGGGGCGTATGTGCCAAGTGAAAATCCGCGTGATCCAATTTGGTTTTTTGGGTTGGCATCATTGCCCCATGGCACCTTGAGGAAAATGGAAGAGTTTGGCACGGGGGAACTCGCCCCGGGCAAAAGTTGGCACGGGGCCACTCGCTCACGGCTTGCCCGCGGGCAAGTTTGAGGGGGGGCGTATGTGCCAAGTGAAAATCCGCGTGATCCAATTTGGTTTTTTGGGTTGGCATCATTGCCCCACGCCACCTTGGGCACAATGGTGGAGTTTGGCACAAGAGAACTTGCCCCGGGCAAGAGTCGGTATCCTTGGCACTTGCTCACGGGTTGCCCGCGGCTTGCCCGGATCGCTCCAAAATGGTTGTGCCCGTACCAAATTAAAATCCACTCGATCCATTTTGGATTTTTTGATTTGTATGATTGCCATAGGGCCCCAAGAGGATGTTGGAGCCGCCGCCCGCCCGAGACGGCCGCCGGCGGTGGCCGCTTGGGTGGCTTTTTGCCTAAGAAGGAAAAAATTCAAAAAATATTGTACGAGTGTCCAAAAATTATGAAATTTTGCGAGGAGGGAGATCTCATCAATCTAAGCATGCCTACAAAAAATCGTGCAAAAATTCGATCTCTAGGTCCAAAAAAAAACTTGTGCTAGCTGGCGAAAATGTATATCTCTTCCTGCCAGGATGGAAAGGGTGCGTTTTGCTCTTTAGGGGGGAAGGCTCTCTTGGTGCCATGCTCACCCCCCCTGCACCCCCAACCTTGCCACGCACCTTATGGGTGCAAGCAAGGGGAAGGGGTGGCCCGAGCATGGCACCACAAGTGGCCGGCCACCGCCCGCCGCCGGGCATCCTCCGGCGGCCGGCCGGCCACTTTTTCCGGCGACCCCCAAAATGTGTGGGCAAGTGAATCGAGATGGAATTTGACGGATTTTAAGGGGGTTGCCGGAAGTCGCGACGAGTTTATTGGGCTCCAACCCGCACCCGGTCATTCGTGGCCGCTTGCGGGGATCTTCCCATCGCTCCATCCCCGAGGTACCATGTGGGTGGTGGCGTGCGGTGTGCGAAGGTAATCCGTGGAAACTACATTTGTTGCTCCCCCCCTCCAGTTGATCTCGTTGTTGCTCCTCCCCCCTCCAGACGATCTCATTTCATTTCTCGCCACTTTGTTGACCTGTCATTGGGATCCAACCCCCCTTCGATGATCCCATTGCGCTCCAACCCGCGCCCGGTCTCCCCAGGCCGCGTGCGGGGGTCTCCCCATCGCTCGTTCATTAAGGTCTCGCGTGTGTGGGAGGGCGGCAACCCTGTCGCCTGTATAAGCATGCGTGTGGCTGGCGTGGAAGTGCGGTGCGCGGGGATGCAAGCTTTGTGCGAACTTTTTCTCCACCCCCCTTGAGCCCCCGAACTCGACTCTCTCGTTCACCCCATCTTTGTTGAACTGGCATTGGGATTCGACGCTCCCATTGCGCTCCAACCCGCGCCCGGTCTCCCCAGGCCGCGTGCGGGGGTCTCCCCATCGCTCGTTCATTAAGGTCTCGCGTGTGTGGGAGGGCGGCAACCCTGTCGCCTGTATAAGCATGCGTGTGGCTGGCGTGGAAGTGCGGTGCGCGGGGATGCAAGCTTTGTGCGAACTTTTTCTCCACCCCCCTTGAGCCCCCGAACTCGACTCTCTCGTTCACCCCATCTTTGTTGAACTGGCATTGGGATTCGACGCTCCCATTGCGCTCCAACCCGCGCCCGGTCTCCCCAGGCCGCGTGCGGGGGTCTCCCCATCGCTCGTTCATTAAGGTCTCGCGTGTGTGGGAGGGCGGCAACCCTGTCGCCTGTATAAGCATGCGTGTGGCTGGCGTGGAAGTGCGGTGCGCGGGGATGCAAGCCTTGTGCGAACTTTTTCTCCACCCCCCTTGAGCCCTCGAACCCGACTCTCTCGTTCACCCCCTCTTCTTTGTTGAGCTGGCATTGGGATTCGATCGTCCCATTGCGTTCCAACCCGCGCCCGGTCTCCCCAGGCCGCGTGCGGGGGTCTCCCCATCGCTCGTTCATTAAGGTCTCGCGTGTGTGGGAGGGCGGCAACCCTGTCGCCTGTATAAGCATGCGTGTGGCTGGCGTGGAAGTGCGGTGCGCGGGGATGCAAGCCTTG